>APFE031009805.1:0-16186 GCA_000404065.3 Pinus taeda | reverse complement strand
TCCATCTCCGTCATTGTTCAACAAATGAGCAAATTGCAGACATCTTCACCAAAGCGCTTGGAAGAGAAAAGCTTGAAAGATTCAGAACCATGCTTGGACTCACCAACATCCCTTCAGATTAAGGGGGGGAATGTTGACACCTAATCCTCAGCGATTGGGAGAATTTGAATGTGAACAGTCATCAAGAAGATGAACTGAGTAGTCACATTCATGTATATAACAAATAGCTACCTAATGGAATAAACGAATCAGTTTTTCTGGAGTTACTCCTGGCTTGACAATATGTTTCCAAACATTTATTTAAACTTCAGTTTGACCATTTGTCTGGGGGTCATACGAATTCGTGTTGAGGGATATTCCTGCTTGGTGGCAGAAATCTTTCCAAAAAATGCCTTTAAATTTTGTGTCCACATCACTGACAATAACCTTGGGAAAACCATGTAGTTTGTAAATGTTTTTATAAAACACATCCGCAATTTGCTTAGTTTTTCAATTTTTTTTATTGCCATAAAGTGGGCATATTTGGTGAGTCTATTGACTAATATCTTATCCTTACCATCGGACGTGGGTAGTCCTTCAATGAAATCCATCAAGATGTCCACCCATT
This sequence comes from Pinus taeda, assembly GCA_000404065.3. Taxonomy (NCBI): domain Eukaryota; kingdom Viridiplantae; phylum Streptophyta; class Pinopsida; order Pinales; family Pinaceae; genus Pinus; species Pinus taeda. The sequence continues at coordinate 15,579 of APFE031009805.1, read as the reverse complement.
TTTTATTTGGAATATGTAATGGGTGTAGTAAACCAGTAGTTGGGATATTTTCGCCCTTATTTCTTTGACAAACATCACATTCTGAGACATATTTTTGGATTTCGATACTCATACCCTTCCAGTAGAATGATTGGCGAATGTTGAAGTATGTTTTGAAGAATCCAACATGCCTAGTTGCTTGGGAATTGTGAGATTCTTTTAGACTTTTCATTCTAAATTTGGATGGTGGAATTAGATAAATTCTACCCTTGTACCATAATATGTCATTTTTCCATTCAAAGTTGGCATATTGACTGATATTTTCGATCATAGCACCACAGTCCAAATCTATGGCATACTCAGATTGTATTTAGTCTAGCCAATTAGGAACAGTTACCAAGACAATGCATGTTGTGTTGTCCTCATCTTCTCATGAGAGTGCATTAGCAACAACATTTTACTTTCCCTTTTTGTGCAGTATTTCTAGATCGAATGCCAAAGTTTCTCCATCCACTTTTGTTGTTTTGTTGATAATGCTTTTTACTGAAGTAGAAATTGAAGATGTAAAACCCTCCTCCCACATCTACCCAAGTAATTGTCCAACCCGGGTAAACATGTGATGAGAAGTTACTATGATATGATTTGTCCTCCTAAGTCGCATTAAGGAAGCAGAACTCACGGAAACACATTGTACAGGCCTTCAACATCAATGACAGGACTCCTAAGAACAATCCCAACCTTTCTGCTAACCAACCCCTGAGTCTTACTCAGTTTAAGCTATTAAACCTCTAGGAGCTCCCATGCTATGGGCATGTTAGTGTCCAGATATCTTTTGATGCTCCCACAAGCCAGCATCCAAGGACTATTTCCAGTATACCTGTGCCAATGTCTGCAGGATTTAAGGCACTTTTCAAGCCCATAATTCCAATCACTGCCCAAAACTTGTTGTAACTTCTGAAATCCATTAAACACATGATGACAAGACTAATAAACCAAAGACCAACTCTAGGACTAAGCCTGATTATCCCCAATCGGGACTGACATTCTGTCAAACACTTGGCATCAATGTAATCTAGAGGTGTAAACAACAAATTTAAGCATAGGGGTCTCATACTCATCTGAGAATTGCTAAGGAGCATTGATGCTTCAACACATTTGCTGCAGTTTCATCCATTAGGTCATAGATACATTGTTCATTCATTTACAAGTAAACACATGATGAGATCCATACATAATTACTGTCATAAAACATATACATAACCAACATAATAGCAGTAAAGTTACTAAGGGAATTGCAGCGATATGATCCACATATAAACTAGTATAATACTCATATAAATACAATGAGAAATAACCTAATATTGATGATGCAGAATCCAAACCTGGGATGGGACTACCACGTTCCACCCGACCGTAGAATGGCTGAGTAAAATATATCTTCATTCATTCACCCTGTGTCATATTCCAAGCATGAATGTGGGATCTCATAGAACACATCAATCCAAAACCATCTAGGGCTTCCAGAGGCTAACCACCTCAACCCATCAAAGAATGATTCTACCTCACGGTTAGACAACACAAAACCATCATCAGATTGGTATCTACCTGAGGCTTCCACGACTCTAGAGCATTTGTTCCAACCAAGGCTTCCAGGACTAGTAACTCAACCCACAACTTATTCCGGGCTTCCAGAGCATTTGTCCAACTAGGGCTTCCAGGACTAGTAATTCAACCCACCTAGGGCTTCCATAGCATTTTTCCAACCAAGGGTTCTAAGACTAGTAACTCAACCCAAGTTGTTACAGGTCTTCTAGAGAATTTGTCCAACCAGGGCTTCTAGGAACTATTAACTCAACCTAAGCTAAGGAAACATGAGAACCAACCAAAAAAACAAAGAAATAAATCCACAACACCATGGCTATCCAGGAAATGGAAAGGCTAGGCAAATCCACTATCAATCTAGACAGTCCTCCATGCCAGTGACATATCATGACCAATAAACCACATGCATATACCATGCATGCAAAACTAGTGAGGAAAACATACATGAAACTCAGTACTTGCAAGCAAAACCCATTGTAGTTGTTGATCCCGATGTCCTCTTGCCTTTCATGTTCTTCTTGTGCCTTCTTGCTCCAAAACTCCAAGTACGGCACACTCTCCAAGAGTGCTCCAAGAAAAACTAAGTGTCCAAGAGTGAGAGAGAGAGAATAGAGAGATAGCTCCAAAACTGAACTGTCTAATCTTACCCACTGATCCTCAGAAGCCTTTTTTTTAATGAGTCCTCTATTTTATTTAGTTTCCATTATTTTCATAAATAAAATGCAACATGTGACTTTTCACCTTCCTTTTCTCCTAATTTCCATTATTTTCATAAATAAAATGTCAATAAATGGCTCATGCCTTTCCAAAGCCTTTGCCATTGTCTTTGCAAATTTCCTTTAGCCGTAATAAACCAAATGATCACCCACTAGAATGCTTTTCCCACCATTCAACTTGGAATATGTGTCCCATGACCATGGTCTTATATATTTTTACATGATTTTTTAACCAGGGTTGTTACATAACCCTTCCCCTTGGGGGGACATTGTCCTTAGTGTTCAATGACGCCTATAACGAACAAGACCACTAAAAAAAACATATTGCCCATGGATATTTATAGCATAGCTCGTTGCAGTATTTATAATGACCATCTACTAAAACATGAAAAACATACTGTTTACTGGAGCTTTATAACAAAACTCATTATGGTATTTACAATAATAACCACATATACACACATACACATTCGCTTCACCCAACAAATAATCATACTATCTATGGAGCTTTATAAATTCAGCTCGATATAGTATTTACAATAATACACATGTATGCACATTTTCTCAACCAGCAAATAAAAGTATATGATGTTTGCATCCGCAACAAGGGAATCCAAAGGTTCACACCTCCACTCTCAAAGTAATACTAGGATTCATCTCCTTCCCAGAAAGTCCAGAATCCATTGCAAGGTGAAATCTGCATCCAATGTCCAACACCATAAACCCACGCCACTTGTCCTCTTAGTGAACAGTTACCAATTCATTGTTCCAGGGAAAACTCCCAATGTGCATTTGATTCCATTTGGCAATGCTAATGACAAAAAAAAAATCCATCCTCGGCCTTCCCTTCTTTGCTACACAGTCCCTCGGGCAATCTGGTAATCCCCTTTCGTGTAGTCACACACCTTACAAGTTCGGCTGACACCCCCATCTTGGGCAGTCCATCCTTGGAAAGGCTTCCTTGCATCGGAAGATACAAAAACCAAAGCATATTCCTACCTCAAACCATCATACCGGTGATAGCATGCTCATGGAAATCATTGGACATTATTGGCTACCAATGTCCCATAATGGCCCTGCACCTGAATAGTTTACGATCATATTACTGTGTTTTCTAATTCCTTTTGTTGTTGCAAATTCTTGCAGTCAATTTCAAGCACCCAACCGGGCATGTTCATGCTTTCCTGTACCAAGCACATTATTTCCATTAGATTCAAAATAAATTGAAATAACTTCAAATCATACCTCATTGGTAGCTCATCAATAAGGTACACTTGCAAACCTGTTTACTACGTGTCACAACAAGTCAAACTAGCATCTTTGACCAAATCATCATGTATAAACATATCACATCAGGTTAGCTCAAAACATAGCCATCATAGATCAAAATCATAAATCACATGTAATCATCATAAACCCAAACCATAGATCACATGTAATCATCATAGACCAAAATCATAAATTTCATGCATAATAAAATTGAAATAAAATATTGATACTTATCCTTTGATCAATCCTTAGCTTCTACCTTTGTCTTTATATCGTACACACATTGGATCTGTTGCCACACCCAACAAACACCCAATGCCTTCTCCTCAACCATGTTCACATACACATAATGTGCATCACAAACATACAACCACACACAACGTACAACACCATGCAATACATGTATCTAGTCATGACATACAACACATACACCTAAACCCAGTGTAAATCACGACACAATACATACGCCTACATCTGATGTGCACCACCACACAATACATTCACTTACACCCGATGTGCAACACAATATATATACGTACACATCGTACAACACAATGAATACACGTCATGATGCCACGAATACACAATGCACATACACAATACCACCTATACACAACATCACCTGCACAACGTGTACACAACATCACATGTACACCACACCACATGCATAACGCGTACACAATGACACAGGTACACCGCACCACCTGCATAACGTGTACACAATGACACATGTACACCACACCACCTGTACAATGTGTACACAATGCCAGACGTACTCAACACCACATGCGCGACATGTACACACTACCACATGTACACAACACCATGTGCACGAGATGTATACAACACCACTTACACACAACACCATATGTACAACATGTACACGACAACACATGCTCACAACACCACTTGTACAATAATGCACACAACACCATATGTACATAGCACCACATGTACATAGCACCACATGTACAACATGCACACAACACCATATGTATATAGCACCCTATGTACACAACACCGCATATCAACATGCACACAACACCATATGCACACAACACCACATATCCATCATGCGTACAATACAATATGTACACAACGCCGCATATCCCACATGTACATAGCACCATCTGTACCCAACATTGCATATGAAATATTCATATAACACTATAGGTACCACCCTGTACATAACATTGCATAAATGACATGTACACACACTATATATACACAACACTGCATGCACACAACATCACAGATGCAACATGTACAACATATACAACATATACACAATAGTAGTACCACACATCCAAAACCACATTGTCTCTACCAAACAAACTTACTTCCAGTGCCTCTCCACCATCCATGCTTTTCCTAGCATGTCGTGCATCATGTTGCTTTCATTTCGCTGATGTATCTCTCAATATTAGCTTGTCCATAACATAAACATAGACATAGTGTAATCACATAATATTAATGCATATCCACATGATATTGACCTCAAATATCTGTCAGACTACTCTTCCCACTTGATTCCCCATAAGACCAGGAACCTCGACTTGCCACTCACCTACATAAGCAATCATTCCTCCACTAGAATAATCCTTGATAACCTTATCGAGTAGTGACATAAATACATGGATACATACATACATATACATAAGCATTATCATAAAAGAATCATGATCCTATCATACAACGACATACATACACACATATATACATATAAACATTAGCCTTAAACAAACATGATCCATGACGACCCTATCAGACATGACATAGACACATACATACATGTATACATATATAAACCTCATCATAATCATGGTCACAACATAATTACTAGATATCATAACGTCAAGGTTAAGATAACTCCCTTTATCCATGCACATCATGCACAACATTGAGAACAATCGTTCCCATCATGCCTCACATCCATTCACTTTACCTTTCATGTTAGATTCCTCACGATTGTCCTATCACCATCCATTTACACTAATGAACCCAACCAGTCCAACTCGCTTTCATACTCTTGCCCTCAACTACCCTTATACATGCATTGAGCTTCATCCACGTCTTACCTTACCAGTTAGGTACCACACAGATCTCCCCGAGCTCCATTACCTTCCTCCTTCCTCAACCAGTTCCCAAGACTCTCAAAACAACAAAGGCAAGACCGAGAACCAAACAAGAAGAAAATCATGGAAAACCAACAACAGTACGACACCACAAACAAAGTGGCATGGCCATGCACAAGACGTAAACAAAACTGCAATCAAGCTCAACAAATCACCAAAAGGCCAAAAGCACAAGACTGAAAACATACACATGACTCAATCCCCATGGTTCCCAGTGCTTCCAATGGAAAGCTCAACCCGAGCCTTCTTTGATATTTCATGGCAACCTCTTATCCATGCAATCCATTGCATCATACTATCACCAACACATAATTGTCAGTGCATAACTAAACATAACAATACACTAGTTATCTTATCTTGTTGTGCCAAGCATGTTGCCTTGTAACTAAACACGTACACTTCTCAAGGAACTCCAATTCCTTGATGAGTCTGACCATAGCTGGAACCTAGTCGTCACACCTGTCAAATACATGTTCATGAATATAGCATATATCTAGATAATGTTAGACAAAGTCAAGGTTAAGAAGACTTCCTATATGAAAAGCACTCATTCGTTTGGAATTAGGGTTTCCAAACATAACCAAAGGAATTCTTGCCCAATTCCTTTCTTTTACCTCTTTACTTTGTTGCAATTGAGGCTTACTATGTATTGCCACATCACCCAACTGCTAGTTATATAAACACATCAATTGTTACCTTGTCAAGCTAATACATGTTGCCCTGCAACTGTTCACACATGTTCCAAATATCAAGACAATCATATATATCAATTTGAAATCAACCTTTACCAAGACTAACAATCATCTCATAATCCATAGTCAACTCATAGCCATTAGACATAGTGCTACAACTGTCACCTACTACACTCAAGTACATATCAACTGTCTCAACACATATGTGCTAGTACGACCATCTTAAAACAAGATAATTTGAACACATAATCATATTATGCAATTCATCAAACATTCAACCAACTTGCAACATACCATGTTAAAGAATTCAACTAGACGAAATAATAGACACCAAACACTCAAACACCAAACATATAACATAATCAAACAGTCAAGCACCAAATATATGATATAAGCAAACTCATACCTTAATGTATCTTAGCGAAGGTTATCTTGTTAGCACAATCAATCTAATTAACGCGATATAACTTCACAATACATCAACTCAAACACAACTAAGATCTTGATATCCATAATAGTAACTAACTAACATGTTCACATCATAAGCTCATAAACATTTGTCATTCATGCATAACAATCACATATGTACGATCAATCTATATTAGTACAACACAATGTCACAAATAAGTCGACTCATACTTGAATACCATAACCATAATAATCTGCATAAACCAATCCAGGTTAGCATGATATGTGTAACATCAAGATCTTCAATGCAATGAACATAACCATCATGCATATGACTATAATGCATACAACAACAGGTTACTATCATTCATGACTATATGACGCATGTGCATATGACTACACTAATCAACTAGTACCTATCATGTATGTAACCATAACATCAATAGAATGAAAGGCATACACATAACCATAATGCATATAAAAATTCTTAACCTACACACCTACATGCCTAACATACAAACTTGTATGACGGCATGCTCTTGCCTCAAGGTCCAATGCTGCAACTTCACTTTGGTGATCTGTATCTCCTGCTTTATCTCAACCAACTCACTAGCATCATAACATACCAATAACATCATGATGACCTAATTGCATACAATGACTTCACAATGCATGTATGGCCTACCATACATTCATAACCATAACCATGACAATGCATGCATAATAACATATAGACACCAACATGCATAACAAATGCATATACAACCATACCCTCATGACGACACATCCCACAACAACACCATCAACATTCACATGGAAACATCACTACAACCATTATCCACACCATGCAAATGCAACAAGCATGTGGAATACAAGCATAAGCAACACATATGCAACTAACATGAATACATAACCAACACATAGCCCATCCAGTCTGAGGGGTGAACCATGCTCTGATAATACTCTGTAGCACCCTCCTCCCACATCTACCCAAGTAATCGGCCAACTGGGGTAAACATGTGATGAGAAGTTACTATGATATGATTCGACCTCCTAAGTCACATTAAGGAAGCAGAACCATCGGAAACACACCATACAGACCTTCAACATCAGCTATAAGACTCCTAAGAACCATCCCAACCTTTTTGCTCACCAACCATTAAGTCCTATTGAGTTTTCAAGCTATTAAACCTCTGGACGCTCCCATGCTATGGGCACGCCAGCGTCTAGAGGGATCTAGACACTCCTACAAGCCTACATGCCTACGTCTAGGGACTATTTCCAGCAAGCCTGTGTTAGAGTTTGCGGGATTTAAAGTGCTTTTCAAGCCCATAATTCCAGCCACTAACCAGAACTTGTTGTAACTTCTGGAATCCATTAAACAGATGATGACAAGGCTAATAAACCAAAAATTAACTCCAGGACTAGGCCTTACTATCCCCAAATGAGATTGACATTCTGTCAAACACTTGGCATCAATGCAACCTACAGGTGTAAACAACATATTTAAGCATAGGGGTCTCATACTCATCTAAGAATTGCTAAGAAGCATTGATGCCTCAACACATTAGCTATAGTTTCATCCATTAGGTCATAGTTACATTGTTCATTCATTTACAAGTAAAAACATGATGAGAGCCATACATAGCTACTATCATAAGACATATACATAACCAACATAATAGCAACAAAAATACCAGGGAAATCATAACCATATGATCCACTATAAACCAATATAATACTCATAGAAATACTAGGAGAAATAACCTCATATTGATGATGCAAAATCCAAAACCAGGATGGGACTACCACGTTCCACCCGATCGTAGAATGGTTGAGCCAAATCTCTCTTCAACCATTCACCCCTGTTCCATATTCCAAGCATGGATGTGGGATCTCATAGAACACATCAATCCAAAACCATCCAGGGCTTCCATAGGCCAACCACCTCAACCCATAAAACAATTATTCCACCTCATAGTCATACATCACAAAGCCATCATCAGATTGGTCTCTACCCAAGCCTTCTAGGGCTCCTGAGCATTTGTTCCAACAAAGGCTTCCAGGACTAGTAACTCAACCCACCTAGGGCTTCTAGAGTGTTTGTCCAACCAAGGTTTCTAGGACTGGTAACTCAACCCAAGTTGTTACAAGGCTTCCATAGCGCTTGTCCAACCAGGGCTTCTAAGAACTAGTAACTCAACCCAAGCTAAGGAAAGATGAGAACCAACCAGAAAAATAAAGAAATAAAGCCATAACACCATGACTATCCAGGAAATGGACAGGCTAGGAAAATTCACTGTCAATCTATGCAGTCCTCCATGCTAGTGACATATCATGACCAATAAACCACATGCATATGCCATGCATGCCAAAACTAGTGAGGAAAACATACATGCAACTCAATACCTGGAGGAAAAACTCGTTGTAGCTGCTAAACCTAATGTTCTCTTACGCTTTCCTTCTCTTCCTGTGCCTTCTTGCTCCAAAGCTCCAAGTATGTCACACCCTCCAAGAGTTCTCCAAGAAAAACTCTAAGTGTCCAAGAGTGAGAGAGAGAGAATAGACAGAGAGCTCCAAAACTGAACTAACCAAGCCTACGCAATGATTCCTAGAAATTTTTTATTAATGAGGCCTCTATTTTCTTCAATTTCCATTATTTTCCTTCATTTTCCTCCTCACATGCAACCTGTGACCTTTCACCTTCCTTTTCTCCTATTTTCCATTATTTTCATAAATAAAATGCCAATAAATGCCTCATGCCTTTCTAAAGCCTTTGCCAATTTCCTTTAGCCATAATAAGCTGAATGAGCATCCATTAGGATGTTTTTCCCATCATTCAACTTGGAATACGTGTCCCATGACTATGGTCTTATATATTTTTACATGTATTTGTAACCAGGGCTATTATAGAAGACTATTGTGATCATTTCAGATTGAGAAGTTACTTCCAACCAGGTATTGTCACCATTTAGTTAAAGCGTGTATGATGACAAGCATCTCTTTTTGGTAAGTCAATTTCAAGCTTTCCCTTTTGTTAAGATTCCTGCTTTCGAAGGCAATAGGATGGTTGTCTTGCATTAATACTGATCCAATTCCAAATCTTGAAGCATCACATTCGATTATGAATGGTTTGTAGAAATCTGAAGCTGCTAGTATCAGTGTGTTTGACATCACTTCTTTTAGTTTCTCGAAGCATTCGTCTGCCTGGTTACTCCATTGGAAAGCGTTCTTTTTTAACAAGTTTTTCAGTGGCATAGTCAAATGTGCATCGTTCTTTATTAACCTTCTGTAATACCCATGTAAACCTAGAAATATTATCACTTTCAATATGTTCTTGGGTTTGGGCCATTCATTAATTACCTTAATTTTGTTGGGGTCCACTTTGACTCCTTCCTTGGAAATGACATGTCCAAGATAGTAAACTTTCTTTTGCCCAAAGGTACATTTTGATAACTTGGGCATAAAATTGATTCTTCTTCAATACGAAAAGTACTTCCTCTAGATGCTTGAGGTGCTTCTTCCACATTTTGTTGTAGGTGAGGATATCATTGAAGAAGACTAATTCAAATTTTCGCAAGTATGGATGGAAGAGTTCATTTATGATTGCCTGCAAGGTGGTTGGTTCATTTGTTAAACCAAATGGCATTACCTTAAATTCATAATGGCCTTCATGAGTCCTGAAGGGAGTCTTTTCAACGTCTTCTAATCTCACTCGAATTTGATAGTAGCCTGATCTCAAATATAATTTTGAGAAATATTTTGTGTCATGGAGTTTGTCTAGCATTTCATCAATGAATGGAATAGGGAATTTGTGTTTAATAGTAATTTTGTTTAATCCTCTGTAATCTATACACAACCGAAAAGATCCATCTTTCTTCCTGACTAATACTACTGGTGCAACATATGGACTTCTACTTTTTGTAATGACTCCATGCTTTAACATATATTGTATCAGTCTTTCTACTTCTGTTTTGTGATGATGGGGGTAGAAATATGGTTTTACATTTACCAGTGTCGAATTCGGTTTGACTTCAATGATATGTTCAATTTTCCTCTCAGGAGGTAATTCCATCGGTAATTCTTGAAATACCTTGTCATATTTATGGATTAAGGTTGTAACTTCAGATTCCTAGTGGACTCCTTCCATTGATAATAACTCCAACTGTTGGCATTGTGTGACGAATACTAGAGCTCCTTTGCATATAAGCTTCTTCATTTGCTGAGCATAAATGACTTGGGTAGTTGGGGATTGGAATCCAAACAACTTGTACTTCCTTCCATCCATTTTGAACTTAATGAACTATTTTTGGTGGTTTGCAGAATATGTCTCTAATGTTTACAACCATTGTACTCTTAAGACGACATCTACACCTCCTAAGGGAATCGTATAAAAACTTGACTCTATTTCGTATTTGTTTTGTTGCATTTTAACTTGATGGCACTTTTCTACTCCATCTATTCGTTTTCCATCTGCCACAACAAATTTTAAATATGCTACAGGATAGGAAAGAATGTTTAGTCTTTTTGCGACATTGACATCTATAAAGTTGTGTGTACTTCCTAAATCTATTAAAATGATAACATTTTGTTTCTTGATATGTCCTTTAAGCTTCAATGTTTGTGGTTAGGCTATCCTTGTGATAACTGCTAGATAAATTATTGGCATATTCTCTTCTTTTGGATCTAGATTAGGGGTCTCGTTTTCTTCATTTTCTTCATCAGAGCTATCCTCTGGAGATTCCTCTTCTTGTTCTGCTTCACATTTGTAAAGTTTTTGCGTAGTGCATCTATGGCTTGGAGAATATTTATCACCGCATGTTCAACATTTGCCATCTTTTTTCTTTTCAAAAATCAACTGTTGTTTTCCTCCATCGCACATCGGTGGTGGAATGTACTTACTAGTGTTTTCTGAAGATGACTTACTTGACTTCCCTTTTGAGTAGTTGTTTGATTTTTCATTACATGCATAGGGTGTTTTATGGAGCTCATATTTTCACTAAATAATTGTTGCTTCATGTCTAGCTTCTTCAATGGTTTTGGGTTTATATAGTTTTAATTCTTCCTAGATATATTCTTTAAGGCCACATTGATACATTTTTAACAGTTCTTCGTCTGAGAATCCCCTTTGTGGGTGTATTCGCTTATAGATCCTTTTTGTTTGAGGTGAACAAATTTTCGTAAACATCGTCTTCTTCTTCGTCATGGAATCTTTTGAGCAACACGTTTTTTAAATTTTCCCAATTGTACGAACGAGCCACACATCTGTTGGACCACCATAGGAACCAATCATATGCTTCAGCTTCTAGGTTGTTAGATGCGGTCATGACCTTCTCTTGTTACACTATTGGCAGGTTTACTCTGAACATGGCTTCCATTTTATTTACCCATACAATGGCACCCTTATGGTCCTTACCATCGTACTTAGGTAATTCTCTTTTAATTTTGAGGTAGTCTTTTTTGGTAAACTTTGTATAGTACTAACTTCCTTTGAATTGTATATGCGGTATTCATGACTTTTTGTGCATCGACGAAAATTCAGGACTTGGAAAAGTTTCACCTTCTGGAGTCTTAGGACTTTGTGTGGCTGAGGGATTAAAAGGTGGATTGGCTCATCCCATAAACTGCATCATCATGCTTTTCAATTCTTTGATATTATTTTCCATTTGGTCTTGCTTACTAATTATCTTTTCTTGTTCTTTCCCGAATTCATCTTGCTTTCTTTCGACACTGTGAAGGTGCTTGTGAATTCTATCAAGTTCTTCTTGAAATTTCTTTGAACTTGCATCGTCTCACTCCTACTCTCCATTTTGTTCTTCTTTTTCTTAATAGACCCATTTTTTTTAATATTAATTATTTATATTATTATTTTTTCAATTATTAATTTTTTGAATATATACTATAATTATATCTAATATAACATCACTTAATTAATGTTATGTTACATTTAATGAAAAATCCTATTTAATCAACAGTATGAGTTCTTGGTCCAGGTTGTGTTTCACCACATGAAAATGACGGAGTACTGGACCATCGACACAAGGTTCTGTGTCCTGAGCAAGAACGCGGGGTAAGGCGAACAAGGACAAGAAGGGGGGGGGGGTTGTGGGGGGGTGGGGGGGGGGGGGGGGTTAGAACAACGAGACAGTGTAGTTGACGATGGACAAGGTTTTGTCGGGAGAGCCGATGGTCACAACAAAGGTGGAATGCTATGCAAACAGGGAGGTGCCGGAGGGTCGGTGCCAATGTAGGTGATCACATCGAAACGTGGGGTCGATGCAGAATGGGAAGGTGGTCACAACGGACGTGGAGCATGGTGCAGATTATGGTAAGGGACTGACATGTAGGGAACGAGGGATACAACGCGGTGGGAGGGTGTTGAGAATGTGAGGGAGGTGTGGGATGGATGAATAAATCAGCATAGGCGGGAGGATTTGAAGTGAGTAATTCTTGCTCACTGTAATTTACCAAATGAAGACACATTTGTGTATAACAATATATATTTATTATTCAATATTTGACGATGATTTTACAAGGCTTGGGCAGTTCTCCTTTATATGAGTTGATTGGCCACAAGCCTAAAGACACGTCCTTTTGAACTAAATTTCTTTTCAAAACTAATTGGTAATTTAGTTTAATTTAATTAATTTATTATTATTATCAATTATTAGGAATTTTTATTATTTATCATTTATTTATTTATATATATATATCGTTATGATATTTTTTTCATAACGCATTGCTAGCAGGAGTCTTCATGTTCATTTGCTATGTAACACATTTGATTTTGATGACTTATGAAAAATACAATTTGTTATCTTTCTCCTATTGGATCATTGATGAATCTCTATTATTGTATTTGTAAATGTATGGATCTTTTACAACTTACAAATTTTCAATGTAGGATATAGATCTATGTCTAAATTTGTATCGCGAATGATAATTGGGTATATTATATGATTATATATATTATATATATATATATATATTTATATTAGAGCATGGGTAAAAAGGATTGGACATGACATGTACAGAGCATGACTGCCTTAAACACGTTTTGTTTTTAGTTGGCCAACAGGGAACGCAGACACGCGAGAGGAACACAAATTCGAGTGTCCGGACATGGAGCAATAGACCCCTCCTATACAAGACAGTAGTACCGGTCTTATATATTATTATTTGTTGGTTATTGGCATACTTGAGTTATATTGTTATGCTAGACCTAATGGCATATAAACCGGGTTAATCATCATCCTTTATCAGCTTGCAATGATCCCCCACAAAGCTTTAATCATTCTCTTTCTGGAAATACAAGACAAATTGGAAATTGAGGTCAAAATCCTCACTTCTAGGGCCAGCATAGGTACCATCACTGTGTCCTTGTGTCCTAGAGAAGTTCTAGAACTGGGCAAAAGTGTTGCTAGCGCAGTTTCCTAATTACTGTAAGTGTGTTGGCTCTGGATTTATAGAAAAAGAGACATTTTATCTCGAAGATTCCACTTCTAGATTCTTCTTAAGCAATTTCAACCATTTACTATAAAAAACAACCTTGAACTCTTATGATCATGGGATTACCTTCATCTCTTAAGCTAATTTCCCACCTTTCATGGAGCTGAAGCCTAGATTGGTAAAACCTAAAACTACCATTTCATCCTATGAAGTTACCCTTTTCTAAGAGCTCTGGGTTGGATTTGGAGGACCTTCCTTGCATCCTTATGTTGTTGGATTAAGCTTAAAGACATATCACTTATACTCTTTGGGTGGAGGATTGGACATTGCCTTGAGACAAAGGAAGGAGCACATTAGCTTGGGGAGACATCTACAAGTCATTGATTACTAGGTTGTAACTTCTCCTAATCCATTGAACGCAAATTTCTCTTATTTCCTTATACACTTATACCATATATGATTGTAGTTGTATTTCAATGTTTATGATTCATTGAATGTAGGAATTATCACAGGTCTAATCATTTCTGTAGTGTTTTCTTGTCTTGCTTATGTTACAGGTATAGATTGAAGCACTTGGAGGGGGAGAAAAAGAGTTCAAGTGAGGAGGAAGAGACTTCTAAATCCAAGTAAGTCCTCCTCCTTCTTCATGTTAATTTATCTAAAGGAATACAAGTGTGCTTTCCCCCTTGTTGTTACTAGGCTAGCAACTAGGTCTAGGGTGTTTTCCTCTGTCTACAACGGAGAATTTTCCATATAACAACTTGGCAACCATATTGGGGATTATAATTTCTGTTAGTGGTTTTTTTTGTTTTGCTTATTTTCTCTACAATTCTTTGCTAATTAGTATTGTTCAAACAATCATTGGTCATTGGTATATCTATGTAAAAGCTTGGCATGGCCTCTTCTTTGTGTTTTCATCCACTCCAGGCCTAGCACACTGTCTATAACTGATAGCCTGCGCCCCAAAGTAGTTGCTCCATTAGAAACCTGTGTTATCAACGCTTTTGTTGCTTTGACAGTCTACACCCCAACGCTTTGCCTCTCTATTATAGCCCACATTGATCCTTGTTTGAGTGTTAATCATTGCAGTATAGCCTTATTTTGATTTTTTGCTTGGTTTTCAGTCCCTCCTTTGACATATTGAACATTCTAATGTCTCTTTGAAGCCAATAAAACACTTGATTTTTGTAGGAATTTATAGGGTAAGTTCCTCAGACAGAACACCAAAGGACACCGCTCACAAACAGATCACAGATCAATACACCAGTATTTTTGACGTGGTTAAAACCCTCAAAGAGGGAAACAGTCCACGGCCTGAGCCAACGCGGC
>APFE031009798.1:109487-169968 GCA_000404065.3 Pinus taeda | reverse complement strand
CCCTCAATCTCTGGGTTCACATTCTTGCCTCTAGCTTCTAGATGGGTAGCTTGGACAGATACCTCATCCATGCTAGTAGGGTTAAACATGAGAATGGTGTGCCTCAAATAGCTCTGTAGACCACCTATATACTTCAGCAAAGTTTCAGGTGAGTCTAAAGAAATGCCTATAATCAAAGCTCTTTTTCTAAATTCTTGGGTGTAGCTTTGTACACTTTTC
Source organism: Pinus taeda (assembly GCA_000404065.3). Taxonomy (NCBI): domain Eukaryota; kingdom Viridiplantae; phylum Streptophyta; class Pinopsida; order Pinales; family Pinaceae; genus Pinus; species Pinus taeda. The sequence goes on along the minus strand of APFE031009798.1, from coordinate 169,749 downwards.
CCTTTTAATTGGTGAAGATTTTGCCAACTCATCATAGCTTGTTGCATATAAGCTAGTGGATAGAATTGTTTTATAATTGCAGAAACAAATTCACTCCAGACAGAAATTTTTCTACCATGCTTCTTCAAGTCAGCGTTTGTCCTACATTCCCACCATACCAAGGCAATTCCTCCAAGGTGTAGGCTGGCCAACTGAATTTTACTCCAGTCTGAATCAATATTCTGCACCTTTCAATACACATCAATCTGTCTAATCTAGTTATATAGCTTCTCTGCATTTAATTCTCCACAATGTATTGGCAAATCAAATTTAACATCTAATTTAATCAAAGATGTTTTCTTCTTTTTATTTTTAGGGCTATCAGGAGGTGTGGATAGAGGAGCCTCATTTCCTTTCCCTTTTCCTTCAGAATGGCCATCAGGAACAGATTCTTCTATTCCTTTGTCTTGTTTGGAAGTGGAAAAATCTTCACTTCGACCTTTCTTAAATTCTCTATAAATTTCTTCTACCGTGGCTCTCATGTTCATGAAATTGTCCATGAACTGAGAGTCTCATTCCAAGGGATTTTCTTCGACCATTTTCCTCCTAGGATAAACTCTACCAATTTCTAGGCTAGTTTCAACTAGTTCTCCTTCTCCTACTTTGAGCTTTGACCTATTTATCATTCACCAATCCAACACAAGCTTGTCTAACCTTAGTAAACCTAAAGCTCTAATACCACTTGATCTGATAATGAGATCTAAGACAAATAATAAGGTATTACAAACTTAAGTCATGGATTTCTCTATGTTATGTTATGCAATGGACCGATAAGATTGCGAAATACATAGACAATGAGGCAGTAAAACAAAAAAGCATAATATACAACACATAACACAACAAATTTAATAAAGAGTTCACCCAGTTCTCTTGGGCTACATCTCCTGGTCCAACCTTCAGTGGTGGCCTCTCTATTATGTCTTCAGGCATAGTTTTTACAATAGTGAGCTCAATTTGATCCTCACACACAACAGATGCAACAACAAGAGCTTTACTTGAACCTTTCAAGCTTTCTCTGAGTGCACAAACTCCCTCAACGCTTTCTATCTCTATCCTAGCTCTGTCTCTGCACTGCCTTCAATACTTCCTTCTCCTTTTTGCTCTCTGTCTGTGGCTTTAAAGCCAATCTGGGTTGCATTTCTCCTTCTCGGCTTTCTATCTCCTGGGCCTCTGTCCACTTGAATCCCTCTTCCAGCGTTACACAATCATTGCATAATGCCTAAAGGGGAGGTGGCCACCTATTCTGTAACGTAAGAGTGCCTCGGTCCCTTGAAATCCTTCAGAATACCAAATGTGGTCATTTTCCATTTTACATAGGAAGATGTATTCACGACTGTGAAATTCTGCAAAACACAGCTCAATTCAGACTTCAAAAAGTCCTTAAATATGGTACGTTTCCCTATCGGGCCTGTCCTCAATCGCTATCGCAAGTCACTTTGGCCTTGCCCCGAGGTTCCCTTTTGTATTTTTAAAATACGTAAAAACTATGAAAATGCATTAGAAATGGCTTTTCTCTCCGGACTTGAAACAATATACATTTGACTTCATGAACCCTTTCGGGTCTGGCTTATCGCATCAATGTTGCTCCTTCGTATTTCGATAAATAATGAAATACGTGAAAATACATTAAAAAAACGCTAACATGAGGATCTCAAAATCTATGCAATAATGTTTATATAACCATTGGGTCTGGTTCATCAGATCACAGATGTGTATGCGTACATTCCTCGTTTCTCTGTGTATCCTCGATTGTGATACCATGATGCGATTGATTGCAATCTCACATTGCAATAACCTTGGGACATTGTAAGTGCTCCTGTAATCCCCGTAGCGATCATGCGATGCAACATGGCCCATCGACCTGCATGCTTGATTGATGATCATAGTTGACTCCACTAGTCGTTGTCGTAAGTGTGATGTAGTATGCGCCAATATCCACTGTCTGCCTATGCCGATTGTGATTGCCGATCAGATCTGGACCGTTGATCGGCCAGATCTGATGGCTACTGTGCATTAATTTGCTCCACCTCTGATACTTTGTTATTTTCACTAGTTTTACGTGTTTTTGCCTCTTGATAGTGTTTTTCCTCATTCTGAAAGGTTTCCTCATGCGATTTTCTTTGGTTGTTGGCATGATTTTTCAAGTTTTCAAGAATTAGAGAGTGTTCTTGGATCCATTTGTATCAATGCTCACAAGACACATTCATTCATGGGAGAGGACCAAACAAATAGAGAAAAATTGTTGCTTATTCAAAATGTAACAGAGCCCCATTTTTCTAATGATAATAGACATAGACATAGACAATTTTGTTTAACAGACATTCCATGTCCCAATCGCAATCACAATTGGCTTGATTCAGCCTACTAAACTATCATCTAGGCCTCCTAAACTATCGGGAGTGTTATTATAGGCTTTTGGCCTAAAACCCAACGTAATACACATGTTTAAATACATAGGAAATATATCAAAAACCACGAGTGAAGTGCTAAGGGCGAACGTAAAAAAAATATTAGTCCCACATCTATACTGCATCGGGTTTGCAGTGAAATCGCAATCGCGAGTCATAGCATGTCGTGCAATCCCTTTATAACTTGCAATGGTCCCTTCTGACATGGCAAACGTGATATAGCATTAATTCAGTTTTAATGTTGCATCGGTTCCGCTACATTCATCGCAATTGGCGTTTGTCCTTAGCAAAGGCCTGATGTGATATCGCTAATCACTATCGGTGATTGCAATGGGCCGCTTAGCACTTTATAACTCCCGCCCCCAAAGTGTTGATGCGATATATGTTGGAAATCACAAATCGCAAAGGTTCAGGTTTAGACCTTAACGTAGACCACACCCTTATAGCAATGCAATAATCTGTGCCAGACCCGATAGGACTCAACACTCACGTGCATAAAATTTCAAGTCTGCTTTCTTGAATCCACTAAGTGTTTTAGCATGATTTCTTTGTGTAAAAGGCATCTAGCGATAAACAAGTAAATACGCAGGGGTGATGCTATATGGGTTCTACGAACCCGATAGCGTTAAATATTCCACCTTCGATAGTGTATTTACAATACACCCAAGTCTTCTGCCTTCGATAGAGTATTCTGTGCATAATTATATAAAGTCTGCCATTTTCGCTCCAATTTCCTTTCTATCAGTTCTATGTGGCTCCTCCAATATTATATACTGCTCCACTGTAATACTACTCCGTTAACTACTCTTTTGTTGTGTCCTCTGATCTTCCTCTATGCTCCTCTGATTGATCTTCCTTTTGATTCTGAACCTTTGGTATATATTACTTCTCCTGTAGCTCTGATAGGCTCTATTTATGCTCCTCCGATATGGCTCCTCTTGCTCCAATGTGGCTTCTGAGGCTTGGTAGTGTCTTTCAAAGACCTTCTCTTGTTTTCTCTGATATTCTACAATATGCTTTGATATGCCTCCTTGCTCTGATATGCCTCCTTTGTTAACTCCTCTAGCTTATGGTTTAGCTACCCTGATGGCCTTGCTCCTGTCTCTTGATGGATCTGTTTTGCTTCCTCTTGGCTCCATATCATAATCTAGTATCTAGAATATTGCCATATTGACATCAATGACAACCTAGGTCAACGCAAACTTCCTCATATCGCCTTTTCATGATTTTAGGAGCTCGATCTTGAAACAACTATAACTCTATAATTTTGGCTCTTCTAGTTCTAAAATTGCAACCTGCAGTATCCCTCTATGTCCTTTTTTTTGTGCCACCAGTATGATCGAAATTGGATTCTCCAAGAAAGAGTTATACACAATCTCGCAAGATGGCTAGATTATATACCTTTTCAGAAGAGGGAAATTGTATGGAGTACCACGTGTCACTCTTTTGACCTTTCGATCTAAAAAATATATACAAGAAACTATATTCTGTCCTATTTCTGTAACTTCTTACGAAATTTCAATCTGACACTTAGAGAGAGATTTATGATGATTTTCCCAAGGTGACCTGTTTGGAATGTAATTAAGGGGTCTGCAAAAACCCTAACTTCCTTAGAATATATCTCCAAAATTATAGCGAGATAGGATCTGAAATTCGGAGCTGAGGTTTAGACAGACTTCTTCTCAAATGGGGTTTTGGTTTAACTTCGAAAAGTTCGTAGCGAAATAGTTATAGTGAAAATCCCACGATGGCCTGTTTTAATTGAAATTCCGGAGCTTTTGAAAACCCTAAGTTCCTCAAATCATATCTCCGAAAATATAGTGAGACAAGCTCTGAAATTCATACCCAAGGTTTAGTGTGAGTTCATCTCAAATGGGTTTTTTTTTCTTTTGAAACGTCGCAGAAAACAAGTTATAGTGAAAATGCCATGATGACCTATTTGGAGCTGTGAAACTGTAGAATCGAAAGCTTTGATACCAAATGTTATGAAACCAGCTCACAAAAAGATAGAAAAGATAGATGAACACCATAGAAATAAGCCTCTTCGAGGGGGAAACCTCCTTTACATGACACAAATGAACAATTCTTGGATGATACAAATGAAAAGACCTCCTTTCTATATATAGGAGTCTAAGGGGTCATAGCATAATCAGAGCCTACATAACAATAATAATGTAAGGGCACGATAATAACAATAGTGGGCTTCTATGGGGCACAATAATAATAATATGGGGACTACATGGGCACAACAATATAATAAGGGGGTTGGACTAATAACAGTAAGGGGTTACAGTAGTAGTATATGGGCCTAATTTGTTCAAAATGGAAGTGAAGGTAGATATCAAGCTATATTATGGCAACATCGATGCTTTCATGCATGACAATTATATTTCAACATTCATTACATTGAGGAAGAATATAGGATTTTATTTGTGTGGATGAAATTAGAGGGACATGCCCTGACTTGGGAGGAAATGCACAGAAAGACCCTAAGGTTGGAGAGAGATCCTCCTGTAACTAAGTGGGAGGAATTTATAACCCTCATTGAGTCATAGTTTTACCCTATCAGGTATGCAGTGAATGAGTGGATCTACTAGCACTACTTTACGAAAAAGTTAGGGAAAAACATGTAGGAGTATACCACAAAGTTTATAAAGATGGGCATAATGTTGGGTATCTCCCCAAAGAACACATATGTACTCCTCCGATACCTCGGTTGTGTACACGACCAAAAGTGGGATAAAATAATTTTGTTTAAGTTTATGTTGATGGTTGAAGTAGGTGTACAGGCACAATTCCTAGAGAACATAGGCCTGAACAAAGCATGATCAAGAGGATCGAAGTAGAAGGAGAAATAGGGTGATTGTAAGAAGGGGAAGGAGAAGGAGAAATGGTGAAAAAGTAAAAATATAATAACCATGGCACATTAGTGTAAGGATTCTAGAAACTACTACAACATTAATAGAGATACAAAAGAGAAGTGTTGGAAGTTGAATCTAGAGCTTAACTTAAAGAAAAAAAGAAAGACAATAAGAAGAAGAATCTCATATCCAATGATTCAAGAAACCAAGTTAAAATTAGTTCAGATGTGATTGAAAAGATTGTATTTACATCATTGCAAATGTAGGTGAATCTTATTATCCCGCATCAATGGGAAGAGAAGGAAATGACTGAACTCTTCCCTAAAAATATACAACTTAAGAAGGCTATGATTGACACTCTTTTTGAATCAAGATCACAGGTGAATCTCATTATCGTAAAGCTAGTCAAGATATTGGGATTTGATGTTCATGATCATACGAGCCCAGATCCATTGCAATGGTAAATAAATATGCAAAGATGAAGGTAAAAAAATAGTACAAAATTAGATTCTTCATTATTGGTGATTTTATTAATGAAGTAGAAGTGAATGTGATTCCCCTTGATGTGTGTGAGGTTTTTCTTTTGGAGTCCGTACATGTACATGTGAGATCCAATATTCTTGTGGAGAGAAAAGCATTATCGACTTGTCAAGGATGGAAAATTGTTCACGGTCAATACGCACAAAGGGAAATCAAAAAAATATCTAGTAAGTGCCAACCAAACAATGAAATTGATAAGTCCCAACTAGAAGTATGCTTTATTATTTTACATAGAAAATTGGTTGATAGAAGAGTTAGTAATAGATAAGGCATCCCAAGAGGGGTGTGTTATAATCTATTAGATCAACTACAGTAAGAAAAATAATTCAGCAAGCTAGACTTGAAGTCTGGATATCATCAAGTTTGATTTAGAGAAGAATATATTTCGAAGACTACCTTCAAATATAAGGAAGGTTTATATGAGTGTTTAGTCGCATCATTTGGCCTATGTAAGGCACTAGCTATGTTTATGAGATGAATTAATGATGCATTGTACCCTTTTATATATTCATTTTCTATTGTTTATTTGGATGATATACTGATATACAATTCTACCTAGGAGGAGCACATCTTACATTTTATGCAAGTGTTTAAAACATTATATATGCATTGAATACTAGTAAATATCAATAAGTGTGAGTTTTCACAACAGTATTTGGTTTATATATGGTATGTGATAAGTGGCAGGGAGTTGAATATAATTCCTTACTATATGGAGACCATCATGAAATGGTCAATACCTAAGGTTTATAAGGTCAGTAGTTTCACTAAGGTTGCATAGTACCTAAGGAAATTCATTTCCTTGCTTTCAATGGTAGAAACACTGCCCCACATCATAGTAAAAAGTGGCAAGAGTTTTGAATGGTGAAGGGGTAAGAAAAGGCCATTTCAGGAGCTAACAAAAAATGATTTAAGCACCACTTCTAGCATTACCAAACTTGTGACGATCCTTTAATACATAAATCGATACAAGTGGTTATGTTATGGAAATTGTCTTGATGCAAGGAGGAAGGCATGTATGTTACAATTCTAATGTATTTCATGGTGCATTTCCTAGCTACACTTCCTATGACAAGGATCTCTATCACCTAGTGCAAGTTGTGAAGAAGTGGAAGCACTTTATGATGGGAAAGGAGACAGTAATCCATGTATATCACCAACCACTATAGTACCTATAGGAAAAGAGTAAGTTACAATAGAAAATGTACCACCTATACAAGATATATGATATGTTGGGTTAGTCACATCAAGAAAAATAATTCACCAAGTTATACATGCAGTCTCGATATCACTAGGTTTGAGTTAGAGAAGAAGATAGATGGAAGACTGATTTCAAAACTAAGGGGGGTTTGTATGAGAAGTTAGTCAAACCATTTTCCTTGTGAAATACACTCTCTATGTTTATTATATTAATGAATTATTTATTGCACCCTTTTATAGATTCAATTTTATTGTCTATTTGGATGATATACTGGTATATAATTCTACATAGGAGCATAAGTTCTCTCATTTGATGCAAGCATTAGACACGTTAAATAAGCACCAGTTACTAGTAAATCTCAAGAAGTGAGTGTTTTCACAATATTATTTGGTCTATATGGAGTATGTGATAGGTGGAGGAGATCTAAAGATAGATCCTTCAAATATGGAGTCCCTCATGAAATGGTCAGCTCCTAATAATGTTTCTGAGGTTAGAAGTTGCACTCGGGCAGCATAGTGGTTGAGGAAATTGATAGCTTTGTTTTGAGTGGTAGCAACACTACTGGACACCATAACAACAAGTGGCAAGAGTTTTGAGTGGCGAAAGGGTTAGCGAACCGCTTTCAAGGAGCTAAAGAGAAATATCTATCAAGCACCAGTTTTGGTATTAGAAAAATCGCAACCCTTTGAAGCGGAGAAAGATAGAAGCGGGTATGCTATGGAAGCAGTCCTTATGCATGGAGGAATGTCTGGATGCTACCATTTTGAAGTATTTCATGGGGAATTTCTTAACTACCCTTTCTATGCCAATGATCTTTATTCCCTAGTGCAAGTTGTGAAGAAGAGGAAGAAATATATGATGGGAAAGGAGACATTAATCCACACATATCACCAGTTGTTATAATACCTATAGTCCAAGAGTAAGTTATAATAGACTAGGAACGATAATGAGAGGCTATAGGGGTTTGGTAAGAAAATCAAGGCTCTATGGTATGGTCCCTTTGAGATACTAGAAAAGGTGGGTGATAATGCATATATACCTCATTTACCACCATAAATGTGCATTTACATAGTTGTGAATGTAGAGAGCCTCAAACTCTATCAACCTTCCATGTTAGATCGAGAAGAGGAACATGTACTATATTGTGTGGAATATTTGGCACCAAATGCTCGGGCAGAGTTGACATAAGATAAATCTTTTCAAATGAGGTCTGAAACTACAAGACAGGGGCAACATGGCTTTTGGTATATTGGGTTGGAAGGAAAACTTCCAAGAAAATTTAAATGGTACACAAAAGGGAAGGTAGAGGAAATATTTCCTCACCTAATTCAGTAGAAGTGTTTTGGGAACAAAAGCCTCCAAAATGGGGAGATGTGATCCAAACTATATAATTATATTAATTTCATTCATCTCAATGCTTTCAGAGTGGAAAAGGTGGAAAAATTATCTCACCAGGTCATTTCCACTAATGGGACCTATCTTGGAAGAACAAGCTCTGAAACATTATGGGTTTGTTTTGAGGCATAAATTTTTTTTTTTTGGCTGTAAAACATTGTTACTTGAGTGTCACACATTTTTATTCTATTCTAGATACAGATACCTTTCTAATCACACAAAAATCACATCAATCCAAGTCCATATGTAAAAGTTATGTCACTCAGGAATTGACCTTAATTGTTTCACCACCATTATTTGAGAGGATGCAACATCAGCCCCTAAGAGTTGAGGTAGTCAAACCTAACCACTAGTAGGCTATTGGGTTCTGTTATAATTAGGATGCTAGGAGGAAAATGGGTTCCAGTGTTTCAAGTGCATTTGTTCCATAGCTAAGAAAAAACATCCAGGAGGGATAGGAGATAGAGTACACAAAGAGGACTTGTACGTTGTAGTAGCCCAAAAGCCACATGCAAAAATTCTTTGTACTTGTAGACATTTTCTATTAAGATAAAATAGGAGAGTAGCCTCACATTCTAGCAGTCTTTTACCTCAAAGGGTTTCTTAGGTTATATCATGTGTGAAATGTGTATGAGATTTTGTTTCATTTTTCTCTATTTTCTATATAATTTTTGTCTTTTTGCATACACAATTAATAGTAATTTACAGATTCCCCTAATTGGGGTGTGAGCTCGAAGGTGACCCCATCAAGGAAGTTTTAATTTCGAGTACGTCAAGGTACGCCACCAATGCCTTGTACATGCTCAAGGCGATGGGTGTGGTGGCTGTCTGCATGCATAAGGATATCATCGTAGTGGAAGGTGGCAGAGTTATTTTGTTAAGTTTTCATTCCAGTGGCAATTGGTCTAATAGTGTTGTAGGTCATTTCTTCTCACAAGTGATTGTAGTGCAAAGACTCCAATGAAGGGACTCCGTGAATAGTGAAGTGCATCCTCTACAAAAGAAACAATGGATTCTTAATCTCTGGGTGAGGGTAATCTAGTATGTAAGTTATTTTCGCCCCCTCCTCCATGCATCCAAGTGTCTGGTTTTGGAATTGGGTCTTGCATGGGGGAAAGTTTCCTGCGGGTGGCGATAAATTGGGTTGATGTTAGTGTCTAGCATCGGTAGTTCGGGAGCAATATTTTATCCTCACCGAAATCACGTCGCTGTCGATTAGATGTGAAATTCTCCTCTCCTAAATGTGGTTAATTAGGCTCTCGGGTAGGGGTGTTAACGTTGCAGAATACTAACGTCTGGCTTGGCTCGAACACTAGGGGGATTGGGTTGATGTCAATTTGTGTTCTACTTTTAGGGTCTACTTTACTGTGGGTTATGGTAATGACTTGGATGGCTAGCTTTCGGGGCTTTGCACCCATGGGCTATGTCCAAGCATATGCGAGGCAGATGTTGAGGTGTTGTGTCACCCTGAATATGGGAATTATGATAATGGTGTTGGATATGGCTATGATAGGCTCAAGATTTTCGTTTCTAGTCGTTGTGTAAATGGGCTTGTGGCTGGTTGGATTTCATAGATAAACACCCATGGTCGATGTCAAAGCATCTACGATGTCGTTGTCGAGGTGCTGTGTCACCAAAGGGTATGCGAGGTCGCTGGTGAGGTGCTCTTGCACCTAGGGTATGAGAATTGTCATAATGGTGTTGGCACTAGTTATGAGGGGCTCAGAATTTTAGTTTTTGGTTGTTATCAAAATGGACCTGTGGTTGGCTGGCTTTTCGGGCTTCAGACCTACAACCTATGTCGAAGCATTGGCAAGGTCGCTATCGAGGTGCGATGTCATCTGGGGTATAGGGATTGTCATAATGGTGTGGGACCTAGCTATGATGGACTCGAAATTTTTGTTTCTCGGTGTTATGCAAATGGGCCTATGGGTCATGGGATTTAATGCCTGTGTGGGTTGGCAGAATTTGGGTGCCTATAGGGTCTTCTAGTGGCAAAGAGACAATGCATAATTTTAAGTAAATTACATTTTCTTTCTCCCATGGCAGTTACACACAGAGATAGGTTATCATGGGCACGAAGGGCTTTTAGGCTCGCACACTCACTTTCACAAGGATTTATCAACTTCTATTTCATTACGAGGTACCGAGATTGTGTTGCGATGGCAAGAGAAGTGAAGGATAGGGGCCGAGGCAGGAGGCCTTGGGTGACCAAGCAAGAGGATGACCCCAGCTGCTCAGGTAAGAGACGTGGCAGAAAACAGGTCACCAGCCTCATTAATGAAGCAGTTGAAGCATACCAAGATGGGATTAGTGAAGAGATTAGAAGTTTGATTGAGGAATGAGAATTCAACCTAAATTACCAGGTGAGCATGAAAGAGATAGAGATGGAGTATTGGCATGCTATGGTGATAGACCTTGGGCAGACTCGAGGGCGAGCGACACAATTCAACCAAAACATGTACTTGTATTGGATTATGAAAAGCCTCCTCGGCAAGGCCCTCGAGAAAATTTTAGTGAGCATGGCGGCAAGAGTGCAGGACTTTCCCAACTACAAACAAGATTTCTAGAAGCTGCAATTCAAAATGAAAAAATAGGATCGATGCCTCGACCTCATTGACAAACACTTCCCTTGTCTGTTATCACAGAAAGTGCTGCGTGGTTCCAATGTCAAGGATCCGTTTCCAGTCGAATCTACCTCTACTAAGAAAGATTATTAGAATGTTAGTTGGTTTTGAATTTTGAATAGTACATATGTGGATATCTTTTTCTTTTCAGTTTGAAGTCATATATGTTTCTAGGAAAAAATAATATGGGCAACGACATGATATACAAAGTTATATAGCTTGGGTAAAAAGACTTATTAGTTTTCGTTACTGAATGGCTTATCATGTGGTTAGGTGACCAACGTACTTGGTTTCCCACCGGCAATCTGAGGCCACCTAACTTGTTTTATGTGGTTGTAATTTGCTTTTTATTAATGAAAATGAAAGGATATACCCAGCTTACAAAAACAAATCAGTAATTTGTAGACCTAAAAAAAAAAAAAAAAATTGTAATAGTATAGAATTTAAGATTTTAAATATAATTATATGAGACCCATTATGACAAACTGTCCAGTGAAATATTCACAAAAATTTACATATCATATACACTACATATTGAGTTATATTAAATTCATAATCACTAATATAACCAAAAAAAATAAGATCAATAGCTATTTTTAATAATATCATCTTAAACCACTTATATAATTAGCTATATATTTTTAAGTGTTTTCCATAGCTTTCTGAAATTTTATAATATTATTCATATTTATTTATCCTACAAATACAATAATGCAACTAGAAAGTTTCAAGTGTAGAGATTTTCATCTCTTTATTTTGGATATCTACTTTTTCTCACACTTTCACATACAATATTGTTAATTTATCTTTCTTAAAAACCCACGAAAAAGATAAAATACAAAAATATATAATTAATATTTATATTATTTATATTGTAAGGTTGAATGTATATGTAAAAGGTGGGGAACATGCATGCTACCCTCCTTATCAGCCAAAGGATTTCATACACAATCTCAAGGGAAAATGTATAAATATCCTTTTCCTAATTCTACATAAATTTTATAATCGATAGTTTTGTTTAAATGGTTTTTAATTTTGGTAATCAACCACTAAATCAATGTACAATCAACACACTCAGTTAAAAGGTTTAAAAAAAGATATTTTATTTTTTAGGAAAAAAATAAATGAATAAACCTAGTCAAAACACAAAAGAGGAGACACAAATCGGTGCTAGATAAACAAGTTAAAATTAAAAAGAAAATAATTTGAGTGATGTGAGATGGTATCCTAGGAATATTCTCATTTTCGAAATTCCTATTTCAAGAATTTTTCAAGTGGTTTCGACGTTAAACTTACGTTATACTTTAATCTAATTGTATTAGATTATAATTAAGTCATTGTCTTCTCTAATATAAAAAACACAAAAGAGGAGACACAAACAAGTTAAAATTAAAAAGAAAATCATTTCAGTGATGTTAGGTGGTATCCCACGAATATTCCGTTTCTAAATTCCTATTTTAAGAATTTTTTAAGTGGTTTCGACGTTATACTTTAATCTAATTGTATTAGATTACAATTAAGTTTTTCTCTTTCCCAATATAAAATAAAAGAAATAATTATTGAGATCTTTTAATTTTAGGGATGAGCAATACTAATACTACAGCGTGAATTGGGTTATTATAGAAGTGTAACATGTCAAATATCAGAAACGCAAAAAAACAATGTGACACATCATAAATACATGTATTTGAATATGAGAGGATTAACAAATAAGTTGAAGCGATGCAGAGAAATTGAAATATATGGTTTAGTTGTCGATTCGAGGTGAAAATGTGAAATTTATTGGTTGATTCGAGGTGAAAATGTGAATGATTAATTTTTTGATTTATTTTTTAAATATTATTTACAGAAGTGTTTGAATTTTCAATAAATAAAGGTAGTTTTTAGGGTTTAGAATATCATTTTGCAGTAAAATGAAAATTTTGATAGAAATTTTATTAGCTTTCTATTGCTTATTTTTTTTTATAAAAAATGTATCAATATTTCATATATTAATTTAGCAATTGTTTGAGTTTAAAAATGAAGGGACTCATAAAAAAAAAAATTTGCCCTAATGCACTCTTTGTTAATCTTGTTTTTTTGAAAAAAAAAAGTGTTGCAACAATCTAGAGTCTATTTTTTGGCATGACCATATTTATGAAATGAACAGATGTGGAGGTGGGTCCCTTGTCCCACAAACAAGGGGGTCTCATACACAAATTTGGTGTTTGGCTTGGTCGTGACCTTAAAAATGGATAATAATAATAATTATTAGAATTTTTTGAATTGAACCAATATGAAAAAACTACAAATTTTGAAGATGTTTAATAATGCGATGTGTTTCTCATCATATTAGTTAAAAACTAAAGATATAAAAAATACCCATTAAAGAGAATAGACTAAGGTAAGGCACCTTAAATTTTCCATATTTTTCACATTGTATTTTGAAGGATACAAATTTTGATTTCATTGTATCATAATGACCTTAAAAAGAAAATTGCACACATTTTACTAGAAAATTAGTTAAAATTAGCAAATATCTATGAAATTTCATTAAATTTATATCTAGTGGAATTAGATTCAATTATGCAAATTTTGGTGTTTATTCTGAAAGTAAATTCATTATTTTGATAGGGTTAACCTTTTCCAAGTTGGAGAAAGGTGAACATAGTTAAGTTGTTGCAGAGTTGCAAGTTTTCAAAAGAAATTGTTTTTCCCCAAACAGGCGTTAAATTTAATAATAATAAACAAAAATTGGCCGAAAAACGTTTCCACCTTTTTTGCCATCCATGAAATTGAAAAGTGGTAACATTTTGAACGAAAGTTATAAACAAACTCATCTGAAATGTCATTTTCTCACTCACATCCCTCATGCACATCTTTTCAATCACAAACTTCTTCGAATCTAACTTTTGGATAGTAATTTTTTTTGGCAGGATTTTGAAAGTCATTCTTTTTGGGCTAGATTTTGAATGAGAGTATTTTGTGCTGGATGTTAAAAATATATATAGATTTAATTATCATGGGAATTTGAAAGAGAAAATATGATTGAATCAGAGACAATGAACCTCGTAGAGAATACTCAAAAAATTATTACAAAAGAAAAAAAGGAAGAATGCTTAAATATTTAAAGGAAAAATCAATCTCAAAAGTTGAATGAGACATGTAAATGTAGATATTAGAAATGATATTTAAAATTTAGTTGTGTATTGTGCAATTTAATTTTTATTTGATGAACTAATTTGAAAAATATTTTTCAAAGTAAACAAAGAGATATTTTCCTTATAACATCGATCATGACATTGAAAATGTTGAAAGACAATGAGAAGAAGAAAATGAAGTAAGTCATCTATGATGTTGTTGAAGATATTGAAACAAATTCAAGTGAAGAAGAAATTGAACCACCCATAGGTATGTATATATATGTCATGTATTATTGAAATTATACATATTTATTAGTTTCAATTTCATGAACTCTATTTTTTAATTTAATTATTTAATGTATATTTATACTTAGTTATATTAAACTCTTATATGTACATATGAAATTAGAATCGATGACCAGATGTTAGAAGATGTCGACACTGGCACATATGGAGATAAAAGAGTTGACCATGTTATATGATATCATGTTAATTTCATTATAGATAAGTTCTTCAAAGATGAAAATGTGACAATTCAAACTAAAATTTTGAGAGGTTTGTTAACCAAAAAATAAATATAAGAAGATACAACACTATTGGGCATTCAAAAATCAACAAAATATAAAAAGGTGAAGGAAAATGTGATTCAAAATATAAATAGTGCTTTAAAATCAATTGGATGATCTAGAACGAAAAATTATCTAGATGCACATAGAGAAATACGAACAACAATGGTTTCATCAACTACTAAAGAAAATCACTTCATAAAATCTATGGAAAAAGCATTAAGGAGATCACAAAAAATATTACACAAACATAGAAATTTTTGAGTGCAAATAGATGCAACTTATGATCTTACTTAATGGACAATTATTTGTAAGAAACCATACAAAGATAGACTTGAAGGAAATGTTAAAAAAGTAATATATGAAAATTGGGTGAAAATTCCATGTGTTTCACTAAAAGAAAGGGATGTGATGTGATGAATAATAACACGAAATCAATATGAACAACATGCAAAACATATTTTTGACACCACTTAAATAGATTTGTTGAATAAGTTCAAAGAGATAATCGTGGAATTAATATCTCAATCAGTGCTTTTGTGCAACAAAAACCAAGGTATGTTAAGCCTATCATTGTACGTGACAATTGCTATTTTCTTTATCATGTGTAATTTCAATTGTATTATGACACTTCCCTTAATTTTGGTAAAATATTTTGGAGAAAAAGACCCCCTCCTTCCTGTTATATATTTGACCTGAAAACATATGAGAAATATAAATATACCTAATAACTGTAAATAATCACTAAAAATAACAAGATCTGAATATAGAAATGCTTCTCTTCATTAATCAAAACCCTTAAGGTAGGGAAACACCATACATTCACTCCTTAAGGAAGGGAAACACTCCACAAGCCATATTCCTGTTCATATAATAATCTTTTGACCTCTCTCAATGGGAGTCTCTAGCCTCTATATATGCCTCATACATACAATACCATGGGTCATTACCATGGTTCCTTCAATACCATCTATCTACTACCATGCACTTATTATATTATTGCTAACTATTTGTGGCCCCTTACATGATACGGGTTAACCACCTTATTTATTACTATGGCCCATCCCATTATTACATAATTCCCTTGGGTACCTCCCTCTGTACCCCATATTATCCCCCTAGGTATACTACATTCCACCCCCCTTAACATGTTTCGTCCCCGAAACATATGAAGAACACAAATAATAAGATCTACTCAAAATAGTAGTCCACTGATACCATGCACGTGCATCTAGCCATCCAAGAGAAAGGTGAACCCTCGATCCCACTGCTGCCTCGCTCGCTTGAGATGGATGTTGACCCTCGCGGCTCTTATGTGTTGATGTATAGTAGGTGGATCATCGCTCCTCTCTATCTATCATGTAGGGGTTGTTGTCCTTGTGGCCAATTCATTGCCATCTTGTTGCTTGTTTTATTGGGGGGTGATGCGGGTTTTGATATGCTGAAGTGTTAACCAACGGTGTATCTCTCTTTAATTCACCACCTAATGGAGCCTGATTGGCCTCTGGTACATGTTGTCGTGCACACTGTTGTTTCTTATCTTTCAATATTACTTCAACCACTAAGTCCTCATCTGATGTATTAGAACCTATAATATTTTCTTCTTCAGCCTCCTTGGATTCTCCCTGTTTTTCTAGTACCTGGTTTGATGTTTGTGTTTGGTTGTTGACCATCAAGGGCTCATCATGTGATGTGTCAGTGTCATTATAGTTTTGTTCATTTGCCTCCATAGTCTATGCTTCGGTCTTAATAGAAATATCCTACAATGTTATTTTCTTCCTTTTATACCAGAGCTTCAAAAATTTATTCTGCACATTAATACTGATAGTACCCACAGATTCCATTCAAGGGTATCCCAAAACAACATTCATGTTACCCATATCTGAAGTATAAAAATCGGAATGCAATACGTACTTATCCATAGAAATCTTCAAATCTTTGTAAACTTGCACCTACTCATTATTAACCTGTGTGCTCCATTTGTTTTGCTGGGACTTGCAAATTTTTTACCAAATTCACATTTATAAGATTTTTCTTGCAACTAGGATTTATAGACACAATGATTTTCTCCTTTTGAATACATCCATGAATCTATAATAAGGAAATACCAGTAGAAAATAACCCCTTACATGTCTCATTCCCCTGTTGTCTAATATGAGACCATTTGTCCAAAAGGAGTTTTTCAAATTCTTTATCTGAAAGTTCAGACAATTCTTTGTTGTAAAGTGAGTTCCACCATCTGGCAGCCTCACCTCTAAAATTAGCCACTACCCAAAATTTCCAATGTTTTTCCCATAATGAATTTTGTGCTTTTATGTGTTCTTCGATAGTAGGACCTTCATTTTTTCCTATAAAATCTAGAACTGCCATGAAGATTATTTTGAAAAAAAAAAATTCAATTACTTGGCGAAAACTTGAAATGGCACAAACTAGTCAATATTGCTAAAAATCCCTATTATGACCTGTTTTGTGAAATGGAACAACCTTTTTGCTTCTTTCCATGTGATAAAAACCCCAATCTTGGCACTATAATTTCAAATACACGCTGCACTTGTTCGGTCGTCACAATGTTTTTTTGAAAAAAGAGTTGTTTTTAAATCAGTGATATCTCCTTCATCCGAACTTCGATTCGACTGGTATTTTTTTTGAAATTGGTTTTTTTTTGGAAAAAACTTACATTTGCAATAAGATTCTATAGATTGTGAACTAGAAAATATAGATCTGATTTGCAAATGTGCCACCTTGAAAAATGTCTACACACAGCTGATTTTAAAATCAGCAATATCTCCCTCATCCAGACTTCGATTTGGCTGGTTTTTTTTTTTTTTCAGTTTGTGTATTTTTTTTTGCAAAAAATCCAATTTGCAATTAGATTTTGCACTAGAACGTATAGATCTTGCTGCCCCAAAAAATGTTTACAAGGTAGTTGATTTTTAAATCAGCAATATCTCCCTTATCCGGACTCCGATTCGGCCGATTTGTTTTTTTGAAATTGGGTATTTTTTCACCAGAAACACAAATTTGCAATTAGATTTTGTATATATTGCACCAAAACATACATATTTGATCTGCAAACTCATCGCCCAAAATATTCCTGCAAAACAAATAAAAAAATACTCCATTTTTCCCAAGAAAGTGCTCTGGTACCACTTGTTATAGATTGACCTGAAAGTATATGAGAAATATAAATATACCCAATAACTGTAAATAATCACTAGAAATAACAAGATCTAAATATAGAAATGCTTATGTTTATTAATCAAACCCTTAAGGTAGGGCAACACCATACATTCACGCCTTAAGGAAGGAGAACACTCCACAAGCCATATGTCTGTTCATACAATAATCTTTTGACCTCTCTCAATGGAGAGTCTCTAGCCTCTATATAAGCCTCATACATACAATACCATGGGTCATTACCATGGTTCCCTCAATACCATCTATCTAATACCATGGGCTTATTACATTATTGCTAACTATGTGTGGTCCCTTACATGATACGGGTTAACCACCTTATTTATTACTATGGCCCATCCCATTATTTCATTATTCCCTTGGGTACCTCCCTCTGTACCCCATATTATCCTACCTACGTATACTACATTTCCACTATCCATGATTTCATATCCCAAATTATATGTGGAAGAGAAAGTCATAAATTATTTTACCAAAAGAAATGTGTTGGTGGTAAAAAATGTGATCATTGCGGAAATTTCACTTTGTTTCACAACAAATATCATATTGAAATGAATAATCAATAATTATCCAACATAAAATTAGAATGGAAGATATATAAATATATACATACATCAATTGATGCAAGTGGTAGTACAAGTGCTAAAAGGATTGATTTAGACAAAGAAGAAATTTATTTGATAGAGTTTTTGAAGAAATTTGAGACAGAAATTTATAAATACACCAAACATTCTCATAGAACTCGATGGAAGGACCTACAACTCAAAAAATCTTGGGCAATTTTTCCACCAAAAACCACTTTGTCGATAGTTGATTTTGTAGAAAATTACACATTTCTTGCACAAAATGAAATACAAAGTGAATATTATCATTTTGACCAAGCTTCTATGCATGTCCCTTCTATAAATACATGTTTAGCGAGGTGTTGATGATATCGAAAGCACCCATCATTTATTAAACAATATCATTTTTATATCAGGGATGGTCGTACAAATGATACGAATTTTGTACAAAAATTCCTTGATAAAATTTATGGTTCATTGAAAGGTCACAGAATAGAATTTGATGAACATTGCATATGGTCAGTTGGATACGCGAGTCAATTCAAATCTTCACAATCATTCTTTTGGTTGTCTCGTCTTCATATGAAAACCAAGATTAAACATTGTCGGAATATTTTTTAGACTGTCATGGAAAAGGAGAACGTGATGACACAAGAGCATGTATAAAACAAGCACTTCGAAGATATCAAATGGACCATTGTACAAACTTACTTATCTCATCTGATAAAGTTGTTCATTGGTGCATTGTTTCACTAATCCATGAGGCTAACCCATCAAGGGACATACGCATGTGTGTGTGTGTGTGTGTGTGTGTGTGTGTAGATATATATGAACTTGTATATATTTTTAATATATGATGTTTTTTTATTAAATTTTAAATTTTAAAATCTTAAAAATTACAGTTTATATAATAATCAATGATTGTTTTTGATATATTAATTGTATTTTAAATAACATATTTAAATTCTTGTTTAAATTTACTACATTGTTTTTTGTCATATTGAAGTCCAAGATGTAGATAGATCAATTCCATATGAATTTGATATAGTAAAAGAGACTCTAAAATTGCATTCAATTAAAACAAAAGAGTACCGAAATACATTTGCATTTGATAAAAGAAAAAAATACTGTATTTTTTTTTTTTTTTTTGCATAGAGGGCACACAATTCAATGACTTTTGTGAAAACATTATTTATGTGAAAGCTTGGCAACATACATAACTTAATACAAAGTGGAAAATGAAACTTGCAAGCTTCCAAGAGATGGAATCAGAGGAGACTATAGTCTGATTTGAAAGTGAAAGTGTTTCTGATCTTGTTAGAGAAGGTAAAATTTCAATTGCTTTGAAAGGAAATATACATGTTTTACGTTTTTAAAATCATTGTGTGTTAGATAATAGTTAAAATATAGATTTAAATCTAATAAAATCAAGTACATGTTCATAACTAATTTCTGGTTAATTATGATATGAATTTGCAATTTTTTTATTGTGTGGGAGATGTTTTTGTAGTAGTTTCACCCATTAATAACATAGAAAATGTCAAGTATTATTTCATGCAGTGCGCTGAATGAAAGATGAAGTTATTGTAGGAAAATTACGATAACGATTTTATATATGAAAGAGTGTAACAACCCTGGTAAATTTCCATGTAAAATATATAAGACCACAGATGATGGGACACGTATTCCAAGCTGAATGTTGGGTAGGACATCCTAGGGGGCATTAATTTGGTTGTTTATGGCTAAGGAAAATGGCATTTTTGGCACATTTATTTATGAAAATAAAGGAAATTAGGAGAAAAGGAGATGAAAGGTCACACGTTGCATGTGAAGAGGCAAATGAAGGAAAATAATGGAAAATGAGGAAAATAGAGGCCTTATTCCTAGAAAGGCTTTCAAGGATCAGTGGGCAAGCTTGGTTAGTGAAGACTTGATCAGTTCAGTTTTGGAGCTCTTTCATTATTCTCTCTATTTTTATACCCATGGATACTTAGAGTGTTCTTGGAGCACCCTTGGAGGGTATGGCATACTTGGATTCTTGGAGAAGGATGGGAAAGGAAGAACATGAAAGCGCAAGAAGGCACCAAGATCAACAAGTACATCATATTTGTTTTGAAGGTACCAAATTGCATGTATGATTTCTTCATTAATTTTTACATGAATGGAATATGTATGTAGTTTCTTGGTTGTGATCTGTCATTGGCATGAAGGATTTCCTGGATTGACAGTGGATTTCCTAGCCTTGCCATTTCCTAGTAAGCCATGGTGATTGTGGTTTACTTTCGTTGTTTTGTTTTGGGTTGGTTCTCATGTTTCCTTAGCTTGGTGGGTTGAGTTACTAGTCATGGAGTCTTGGCTGGGAAAAACCTCTCGATTCCTATATCAACATGGGTCAAATTACTAGTCATATAGCCTTAGTTGGACAAACCCTTTGTAGCCCTTGGCGGGTTGAGTTAGTAGTATTCGAGCCTTGGTTCGACAAATTCTCTAGAGCTCGGTAAAATTTGTAGATTGAGTTACTAGTCTTGGTGCCTTGGTTGGAAAAACTCTCTGGAGCCTGGTAAAATTTGTGGGTTGAGTTACTAGTCTTGGAGCCTTGGTTGGAAAAATTTCTTTGGAGCCTTGGATGGCTGGGATAGAAACCAATCTGATGATGGTTTTGTGATGTTTGACCATTAGGTGGAACGTTTTTTGATGGGTTGAGACAAAAGGCCTCTGGAAGCCCCAAATGAGCTTTGATTTATGTTTTCCAAGAGATTCCACATTCATGCTTGGAATATGGCACGGGGGTGAATGGATGAAGAGATATTCGGCTTAGCCATTCTATGGTTAGGTGGAATGTGTTAGTCCCATCTTCAGTTGGTTCATTGCATTCATTAATGAGAATTTATTCCCTTGATTTTCATGTGTAAAAGTACTAATGTATATTTGAATTTTGATGGTTGATATGTCCATTCTATTTATGTTTGTATTATGCTGGTTGTATGTATATTTTCTGACAGCAACTATGTACAGCTCTCAGCATGCTTTTACTTGTATCTAAATGGATATTATATCTATGATCTAATAAATGATAAGGTAGCAAATCAAATTAGGAAACGATGGTTAATAGTGATTCTTAGATAATTATGAGATCCCTTCACTTAATTCTATTGTTTACACCTATAGGTTACATGTTGATGATATGTTTGACGAAATTCCTGTCATGGCTAGTAGGGTTCTGGTTATGGTCTTGTTCAACTTATCTTTTTTCATCCTTGTTTCCTTGTATTTGTACCAATTTTGAGTGATAATTCATTCTGGGTAGTGTCCCGGGCGTTGGCCTAAGAAAGGTGGTTCAAATCTTGGAATGCTAACAAAATAGAGAGACTAACTTGTCAATGCAGTGTCTAGGGAGCATTATAACTTTCTTGGATAGTGTTTGGGAACATTATAGCTCACCTTGGTAGTGTGTGGGGAGTGTTACTTTGGCCTAAGTTGGTTAAAATAGCAGTTGGACCATGGGACATGCTATTTTAGTACTTGAATTGCCTCTTGAAGTTTCTTTTGATGATGTTGGATGATTGTGTGATATTCTGTTGATTCCACTTCCTTAAGGTCACCTAAAAGGTCAATTTTGATCATAGTAACCTCTCTTCGGATGTTTACCCAAGTTGACATGGTTACTTTGGGTAGACCTTGGAGGGGCGGTTGCAGATTGGTATCAAAGTGTGGTTGCGCTCTCCTGGGGTTGTGTGCTAATCATGCTTTCATGTTGGTTTCATATGTGCTCATTATGCATGTAGTCCATGTGCTTGTTTCATTTGCATGGTGTTGATCATGGTTGTAGTGATGTTGCCATGTGAAGGTTGAAGGTATTGTCATGGAGTATGTCTTCATGTGTGTATGGTTGATTATGTATTGTCATGCATGTCATTGTTCACACATTATCAAGTGCATGTGATATGGTTGTTATTGTCATGCATGAGTTCATTATTTTTGTACTTGATATGGTCATGCATTAATGACTAGACTATAGCTAGAATGATGTGTATATGGTTTGGTACTCATGCGTTATATTTCTCTATATAGTTGTTATGTATGTATGGTCATGGTTAGAGTATGCATGAATAGTAGGTAAAACCTGCCTCGTGATGTCATGGTATGCAAGTTAGGTCATCATGGTGCTCTTGCCTATTATGATGCTAACATGTTGGATGAGATAGAGTAGGAGATGTGGATCATCATAATGAGGTTGAAGCATTGGAATTTGGGGTAAGAGATGATCATCATACAGGTATTGTATGTTTGGCATGCAAGTCTAGAAGCCAAGGATTTTTATATGCATTAGGTTTATATACATTAGGTTCATGTATGTGTCTTTTGATTTTATGTTTACATTCAGGATAGATGTTTGTTGATTAGTGTAGTTATATGTGCATGTGTCAGATAGTCAAGAATGATAGTAACCTGTAGTTGTATGCATTTCTATTGTTGTTTTATATTAGATAACCTTATGATTATAGGTTAACTTGTTATTGTTAAATGATAGTTAGCTTGATGATTAGGGTTATAACATTCATATCTTGATGTTATATGTATCACACTAAGTTGAATTTTCCTATGCAGATGGTTATGGCTATCATATTTATGTATGAGCCGACATATTCATGTTTTGGTCTTGTACTAGTATGGATTGACTTTTCATATGTGATTGATATCTATGAATGACCAATGTTTATGAGTCATGATGTCAACATGTTAGCTAGTGATTTTTATGGATATCATGATATTATTTATGTTTAAGTTGATGCATTGAGAAGCTTTATCGTGCTAACTAGATTGATTGTTTAGACAACATAGCCTCCCCTGAGATACATTAATGTATGAGTCTTCTTCTCTCACCTATTTTATGTTTCAGTGTTTGGTTACATCATCTAGTAAATTTAGTTAACATGGTATGTTTGCAAGTTGTTTGTATTTCTGATGAACCGCATAATATGAGTATTTGTTCCAATGATCTTGGTTTAAGATGATTGTACTAATAGATATGTGTCAGGATAGTTGATATGTACTTGAGTGTAAATAGGTGATAGTTATAGAATTATGTCTAATGACTATGAGTTGACTATGTATTCTGACATGATTGTTAGTATTAGTAAAGGTTTATTTCAAATTGATACATACTATTGTCTTGATGTTTGGAATGTCTATTTGTTACATTTGTGAGGAGTTGTAGAAACATGCTTGGTATTAGTGTTACAAGGTAATAGTTGATGTGTTTATATAACTAACAGTTGGGTGATGTGACAACACATAGTAAGTGTCGATTGCAACAAAGTAAAAAAGGAAAAATAAAGGAGTTGGGAAAGAATTCATATGACTATGTTTGGAAACCCTAATTCCAAACAAATGAGTGTCTTGCATACCAGGATTCTTCTTAACCTTAACCTCATCTGACATTATGTGGATATGTGCTAGATTAATGAACATGTACTTGACAGATATATAAGCTAGTATTTAGTTAGAGGTGGATCCATCAAAGGATTGGAGTCCCTTGAGGGATGGTATGGATGTGTTCAATTGCAACCAACATTCTTAGCACAACAAGATGAGGTAACGGGTGTATTCTTATATTTATTTATGCACTAATAGTTATGTGTTAATGATAACATGATGCAAGGAGTTCCATCGTAAGAGAGGTTTCAATGAAATCTCAAAGAAGGATCAGTTCGAGCTTTCCTTAGGAACCATGGGGATTGAGTCATGGTGTCTATTGATAGTCTTGTGCTTTTGGTCTTTTACAATTTTTTGCACCTGATTTGTGATTTTGATTGTGTTTGGTGCATATCTATGCCACTTTATTGTGGTGTCATGTTGATTTTGGTTTTCATGGTCTTCTTGTTGTTGTTTCCCTTCTTACCTTTTATTGTTTTGAGTCTTAGTAATTGGTTGGGAAAGAGGAATGTTAATGAAGCTTGGGGAGGGTTGTGTGGTACACAACAGGTAATATAAGACATGGATGAAGCTTAGTGCATGAGGAAGCGCAACGGAAGGTAAAACTATGATAGTTGATTGGATTGGTTGGGTATATTATGGTAAATAGATAGTGGCGGTACAAACGTGAGAAGGGTAACCAGAAAAGGTAAAATAAATGGACCTGAGATGTCATATGGTTTGACTAAGTTGGGAATGGTGGTTCTCAATTTGATTCATGTTGTGCACAAAAAAGGAAGTTCTCTTAACCTAGACCTTATGTTATCTCGTAATTATGTTATGATCATGATTATGTTGATGTTTATATATGTATACATGTATGTATGTATGTCATTGTATAATAGAATGATGATTGTTTTATTCTAATTATTATATATAGATGTATGTATATATCTATGTCACTGTCTGACAAGGTTCATCAGGAATAACCCTTGTGGATGAATGATTGCGTACACAATCGAATGGCATGAAGAGGTTCTTGGTCTTACGAGGAATCAAATTAGAATGGTAGTCATGAAAAATATACAAGGTCAGTATCATATGGTTATAAGTTGATATCATTTCATTATATTATGTCTATGTTATGGACAAACTATACAGAGGGATACATTAGCGAAATGAAAGCAATGTGGTATGTTGCAAGCTAGGAAGCATGGCTAAGATATTGGAAGCAAGGTTTCTTGGCAAGGACCGTGTGTTTTTGAATGTGTGGTACTATTGTCATGCATACATTGTACATGTTGCAACTGTGATGATTGTGTGCATGCAATATTGTGCATATGTAGTGTGTGTACATGTTGTTTATGCAATATTATGTACAGGGTGTTAGTACAAATAGCTTTGTATGAATGTTGTGTATTCCATGTTGGGTATAAATGGTGTTGTGTACATGTTGGGTACATGGTGTTGTGTGCATATTGTATTGTGTCAATGACGGATATGCGGTGTTGTAGGCATATAATGCTCTACACATGTTGGATATTTGGTGTTGTGTATAGATGTCGTTATGTACATGTTTGGTGTGTAGCACTATGTACATGTGGTGTTGCGTGTATGTTGTAGATGTGGTTCTATGTCCATATGGTGCAGTGTTCATGATTGTACAAGTGGTGTTGTGTGCACCTGATGTTGTGTATAGGTTGTACAAGTGGTATTGTGTGCAGGTGGTTCTGTGTACATGTCGTGCATGTGGTGTTGTGTACATGTCATGTATGCAGTACTGTGTACATGTGGTATTGTGTACATGTTATGCAAGTGGTGTACTGTACATATGGAATTGTATACACGTTGTGTATGATGTGTCGTGTACATGTGATGTTGTGCAGGCATTGTGCAAATGGTTGCAATGTATAGATGATACGGTGTACATGTGATACATATGGTACTGGTGTACATGTGGTATTGTGTTCATGTGGTACATGTTGTGTTGTTGGCATGCAAACTATGTAGGTGTATTGTATATTTTTGGTCTCATGACATGCATACTTATTGTGTTGTACTCTATGTGGGTAAATGTATCATGTGGCATTATACCTCGGGTATGGATGTACAGGTTGTGTTATATATTAGATGTATGTGTATGGATTTTGTAGTGTCGCACATTGTGTGTGGATGCATTCCTTGTGATGTACATTATGTACATATATGAATTGTGTTGTATTATACATTGGGTCTAGGTGTATGTGTTGTATGTTAGGTGTAGACTCATGTATTGCATGGTGTGGTATGGCATGTGTGGTTGTATGTGTGGGATGTACAGTATGCATATGTGCACCTGGTTGAGGAGAAGGCGCTGGGTTTTTGCTGGGTGTGCAACCGATCCTGTGTGTGTTCAGAAAGAACAAAGGCATAGCTAAGGATCGATGAAGGATAAATTATGAGTATTTTATTTCATCTTTATTATCAATGTGATTTATGATTCTTGTCTATGATGATTACATATGATATGTGGTTTTGGTTTATGATAGTTACATGTGATTTTCAATTTTAATGGTTATGCTTTGAGCTAACCTAATTTGATATTTTATACATGTTGATTTGGTCAAATGTGCTAGTTTTACTTATTATGACAAAATAAGAAAACAAAATTGCAAGCGTACCTTATTGACGAACTACCAATGAGGTATGATTTCAAGTTATTTCAATTTATTTTAGATCTAATGGAAATTATGTGCTTGGTACAGGATGCATGAACATGCCCGGTTGAGTAGACGAAGTCAACTGCAAGAAATAGCAACAACATCAAAAGAAATTGGAACATGCAGCAGTATATTAATAAAACACTTAAGGAGCATGGCCATCATGGGGCACAGGTACCCAATGGTGTTTGTTGATTCCCATGAGCATCATATGACAAGTATGATGGTTTTAAGGCAAGGGTATGCCTTCGTTTTTGTATCTTGCGATGTGAGGATGCCTTGCCAAGGGATGGAATACTCAGGATGGGGATGCCAGCAGAACTTGGAAGGTGGGTGACTGCAAAGAACAGGTGACTAGACTCTCGAGGGAATATTTAACAGAAAAGGGAAGGTCGTGGATATATATTTTTTGGTCATTAGTATTTCTTGATGGAATTAGATGCACATTGGGAGTGTGCCATGGAACAATGAGCCAGTAACTATTCACTGAAGAGGACAAGTAGCACAGGATTATTGCTCTATAAATTGGATGCAGTTTTACTACAGTAGTGGATTCTGGACTTCCTGGGAAGGAGGTGAATCCTGGTATTAATTTGACGGTGGAGGTGTGATCCTCTAGATTACCTTGCTAATTTGTACGAACATTGTATCCTTTTATTGGTTGGTTTAGTGAAATGTTCATATGTGTATATGTGGTTATTGTAAATATCATATTGAGCTATGTTATAAAGCCCTAGTATGCGATATCGTTGGTATATGGTCATGTTGTCATCATGTTTTTCTTTCGAGAAAGTCTTTCATTGTAAATATTGTAACGAGTTTTTTTATAAATCTCCATGGGCATTATGTTTTGTTTTCAGTAGTCTTGTTTGTTATAGGTGTCAATGAACACCGAGGACGATGTTCTCACAAGGGGTAGGTTTTTGTAACAACCTTGGTAAAAATTCCATGTAAAATATATAAGACCACAGATGATGGGACATGTATTCCAAGCTAAATGTTGTGTAGGACATCCTAGGGGGTGTTCATTTGGTTGTTTATGCCTAAGGAAATTGGCAAAGGCAATGGCTAAGGCTTTGGAAATGCAAAATGGAATCTTTAGCATATTTATTTATGAAAATGAAAGAAATTACGAGAAAAGGAGGTGAAAGGTCATAGGTTGCATGTGAGGAGGAAAATGAAGGAAAATAATGGAAAATGAAGAAAATAGAAGACTCATTCATAAAAGGGCTTCTACGGATCTGTAATATCCCTAACCCGGATTATTTCTCAAACCCCAGCAAAAACTTCAACCAAATATGTGAAAATGATATAATAACCTAGAAGTGATAAAATAACTGTGGAACAACATATAATAATGTAAACTGGAAATATAAACAGATACACAAGAAATGCAGCGAGAAATGCTAAGCCATTTTATTATACTGAGCAATAAATGAATACAAGAGGTGATTAGATAGATGGCACCTCGACTTGCACAAGGCAAGTGAAGAAATACTCTCAGAATGACAAGAATGGCCTCTCTGCGTGGATGCTGCTAATGTGCTGCTAGTGCTGCTAGAAAGAAAATGATGAGTTGGGGCTACTCCCCTCCTTGGAAAAAGCTGAAACTCTAGATTTGGCCTCTTCCCAAGAAACCCAGAAAAGCCCAGAAAGCTTTCCTGGAATGGCCTTACATT
This sequence comes from Pinus taeda, assembly GCA_000404065.3. NCBI lineage: Eukaryota > Viridiplantae > Streptophyta > Pinopsida > Pinales > Pinaceae > Pinus > Pinus taeda. Next base: position 141,439 of record APFE031009798.1, on the reverse strand, counting down.
GATCTACATCCCAGCTACTGGAAAACTATCCTACTATTGTTGCTGTTGGAAATCGAATGAGGATTTGGGGCTACTCCCCTCCTTAGAAAAGGCTGAAACTCTAGAATCTGACTCTACTAAAAAAACCCAAAAAAACTTAGAAATCTTTTATGAAATGGCCGACCCCCGAAAATCACCCCTTCGGGTTTTGCATAGTTCATCAAAGATGCTAATGAAACTACTGCTTAAATGCTGATGAAACTGCTACTGAAAATCTGATGAATCTACTACTAGAATGCCAATGGAAATACCTTTCCCGAGAAGGCACTCGAAGTCCCCTGAGGGCTAAGGGTGAGATCTTCGAATGGAGACACTCAATGCAATAAACAGTGTTGCAGACTAGCTACACAGCCAGTGTTCTCTAAGTCGAAATGTCTATCGCAAATTATCATAACCAGAATGATCAAAATGAGGGGGCTCCTCTATCCTTTATAGCCTTTGCCTCTTTCAATCCCAAGGCTCACCTCCTCCTTTGTGATTCCTCTCTTGCCACGTGTTTCTTCCCTCCTGCTTAGTCCCTCCATGTGTCTCCCTGGGCTCCATTTGTACTTTCCCCTTTGGGCCCCTTGGCACCCCTCTAAGTCACAGCGTTGTGCTACTAGGAAATGACTTTTTACTCGAAAAGTGAGTTATGTCCCCGTCTTCACTTTTTTATTATTTACAAATAACTATAGAAGGCAAAAATTGAGCAAAATCTAATATTCCAATTATCCATGGCTAATTATGAATATTACAGTCCCCCTCGGAAAAATGTTTCTTTTCCTAAAGCAACTGAAGTGCTGGATGGTTTAATATTTTCTCACTCTCCCAAGTGGCATCCTCATCTGGCAAATTCTTCCACCCCACCAAGAATTCCCAGATTGTCCTGCGCCATAGCTGCCTCTCGCTGGTATCAATGATAGCCTCTAGCTACAATACTAAATGCCCCTCATAATCCATGGGTGGTAGCTCATCTCTCACTGTCACCTGTTGCCCCAATGCCTTCTTCAGGCATGATACAAGAAAAATGTTATGAATCTTGCTGCCTTTGGGCAGCTCCAACTCATATGGAACCTGTCCAATCCTGCGTATCACCCTGTATGGCCCATAAAAGGAGGGCTTGAGCTTCTTAGCCCCCTTCTGCTTCAATGATGACTGTCGGTATGGCTATAATCGTAGGTAGACCATGTCCTCTACCTTGAACTACCTCTCCACCCGACCCCTATCGGCATACAACTTCTGCTAGTTCTGTGCTATAGCCATGTTATTCTTGAGAACTCAGAGGATATCCTGAATCTCTTGGATCCAAATCTTGGCTCTAGGAGCCCTGCTATCACCAAACATCACGTCAACGAAAGATAAAGGATGATACCCATATAAGGTGTAGAATGGTGACATACCAATGGACATGTGATGTGAAGTATTGTAGCAGTACTCCCCCAGATGCAACCATTTCAGCCATGCTCGTTGCTGCCCACTTACATAGTTACACAAGTAGCCCTCCAACCACTTGTTAACTATCTCTGTCTGCCCATCTCTTTGTGGGTGATAACTGGTACTCGGTGTCAACTCCATCCCCACCAACCGGAAAAGCTCCTGCCAGAACCTACCCATGAAACGGCTATCCCTGTCATTGACGATGGTCTTAGGAAGACCGTATAGCCTGAAGATCTCTCTAAAGAATAGCTTGACCACCTATGCTGCTATATAGTGTGCGGATATGGCAAAGAAATGTGCGTACTTCATTAGTCGATCAATGACAACAAAGATACAATCCTTGCCCTGTACGATGGACAACCCTGTGATGAAATCCATCAAAATGCTCTTCCATTTCCCCTCTGAAATGGGAGGAGGCTACAATAAACCCATGGGATGGCTCATCTCTCCCTTGTTCCTTTGGCAAAAATCGCACTCCCAGATGTGCTGGATTATGTCCTCCTTGAGGCCCTTCCATGAGAACCTCTCTCTAATGGCCTTGTAGGTTTTGGTAAACCACTAATGTCCTACCAAAGGTGAATCATGTGATGCCTAAGGTATCTTCTTCTTGAGGTGAGACCCCTCAGTAAAGAAGATTTGGTCCCTATAATAGATGATCTCATCAACCACCCTGTACCTGTCATCTACCACCTGCCCATCGAGAACCTCACATGCAAACCTATCCTTGGAGTACTCTACTAAGAGTCGAGCCCTCCAATCTGTATCTGAGCTCATAAGAGACAATGTAGCTGGTCTACATGAAGGGGCATTTGCTACCATGTCGTTCTTATCATTGACATACTCAGTGTTAAAGTCATATGCTTGAATCTTACTGATCCACTTCTGCTGCCTCTCTTGTAGCTGCTTCTGATCCAAAAAGAACTTAAGGATATTGTGATTAGTCCTCACCCTAAACCTGTTGCCTATGAAATATTGCTGGTACTTAGCCAATGCATGCATGATGGCCAGCATCTCCTTGTCGTATATGGAATACAACCTCTCATGGGGAAGGAGCTTCCAGCTCTCAAATGTTATAAGATGACCTCCCTACATCAATACTGCGTCGATCCCCTCTCCCGACGCATCACATTCCAAGGCAATGGCTGCGTAAAATATGGTAACGCCAGCACCTCCTTGATAGCCTGCTCGATCTTGTCCCAATAGGCCTTGGGGTGCCTATAAGGGGTGGTGATCACTACTTGGATGCCTTGCTCAAGCTCGATAGTGTGCTCAAACACCCGATCCGGTGGCTGTCCTGGTGGAATCTGTCCAGACACTATGGCATATCAATCAAGGATGGACTAGACCTATGGATGTACTATCTGCCCTGTAGTCCCTGCCTCTAATGCTCACAACTCCACTGCCCGCTATATGTCTCCCTTCTAGAAGACTGCCTCCATCCGATGAGCCGAGATAGTCGGGAGTGGACATGTGTGTTGTCCCTGTATCTTCTCATGTCTCCCTGTCTTCTCATCATCCCACTCCATATCCAGGGTCTTCCAATCTATCGTGGCCTTCCCTAGAGTGATAAGCCATTGAACACCTACTATCATGTTGGTGTCCAAAATATCGACCATGAAAAAGTGGTCAGTCAATGTGTAGGTGCCCATTGTCACTGAAAGCTCTAGAGCATAACGAGCACACGTCATGGTCTAATCTCCTAGGACCAAGACTGAAAACCCATCGAAGCTCTCTGTCTGTATACCTCTCTATTCAACCATCTAGGCATCAATGAAGTTGTGGGTTGCCCCACTGTCAACCAAAACTGATACGCGCTGGCCACGTACTGTCCCTCGTATGCGTAGCGCCAGATACTTGGGAACTCCTTGCAACACTGCAAGGGCCCCTCCGGTGGGTGCAAAAGATGAACCACCTACTGCTGGTGGTGGAGGTGGTAAAGGTCTCTGTATGGCATGGCTATCTCTTTCCTCCACATCGCCCTCATCATCTTCTTCTCCACTGCTCTTGGAGAAGATCTCAATAAAACGTGCTCTGCCAGCACCACATCTATGTCCTGGTGCCCATGGCTCCTGACAGGTGAAGCACAACCGCTTCTTCTTTAGCTCCCTCCTGGCATTGTTGTCAAGTTGTACTCGTCCTGGATTCCCCTTTTGAGGAGGAATCCTCACATCCTTCCCCTTAGACTGGAAAGTTTGCTTCTAGGGGTAAGGTGTCTAGGTCCTAGGTAAGACATCCTATAAGTCTTGGGTCCTGCTGGTAGTGTCCTAGAGTGTGGCTGGTTTAGTGGATTGGACTAAACCCCAAAGTGGATTTGCTAACCCGTCAACATAATATAGACCCTCCATGCCATGGATAAGTCTAGAACCATCACAAAGACCCTCAAGAAATCTGCAATATAGGTCTCTAGGCTCCCTGTCTATTTGAGCCTCATCAGCTCAACAAAATGCTGCTCTGGATCCCTCTGATCAAATCGCTCCATCAATCTCCTGGTAAACTCGGCATATGACATCACTGTGGATTGCCCCAATGTAACCATCTCATGAAACCACCAATCCTGGGCCTTGACATCCAAATGCAACGTTGTTGCCTTGATGGCCTTTGCCTATGACATCTGGTTAAGCTAGAAATAAATGTTCAGCTTCTCCACCCAAGACTTTGTCGAACTGTTTGATGAGCCATCAAATGTAGGCAAGTGGAATCTTCTAGCTGCACAGTGGGTGTCGCCATCATGGTAATGACGGTACCCTCTGTGATGATCATGGGGTCTACTATCCCACTGGAGCTGAACAAAATCTCTGAATGAGAGGGCTTCCCTGAACTCCTACCCATAGGCCCGGTACTCTGCAAAATAATCGCCCATTTTCCCACGCTCTACCTCCTACTGGGTTGCGGTCCCCATGTTTTCTCCTAAGAAGGTGGGCATGGTAGAGCATGTAGGGGCATGTGAGGCCCCCTGTTGTGCAGTATCATGCTGCTTTGGCAAGTGATGGGATGCACCTGATCCCTCACCAATCTAAAAAACTCATGGGCTCTCACGTTGTCTAGCCTCTACTACCGTGAATATTTTCCCCATCACCTCAATATACCTCGACAGATCCTACACTAATTTGAGGAGAATATCCGGAAATCCCTTCCCGTCCTCGTCTTCCACTGCTCTGCCTCTACCATAAGTTCCTCTTGTTCTGCGTCTGCCGTAGGAACACAATATCCCTCTCCATAGGTATTCTCCAACCTACGCCCAGTGTCTCTGTATCTCTGACTTCTATAACAAATATAGGGTTTTCCCCAGGTGTCATAGATTGCTAGCTCCATAGGCTAAACCAAACATATGCTATGATACCACTGTAATATCCCTAACCCGAAATATTCCTCAAAACCCAACGAAAGCTCCAACCAAATATGTGAAAATGATATAATAACCCAGAAGTGATAAAATAACATTGGAACATCATATAATAATGTAAACTAGAAATATAAGTAGATACACAAGAAATGCTAAGCCATTTTATTATATTGAGCAATAAATGAGTACAAGAGGTGATTAGAGAAATGGCACCTCAACCTGCACAAGGCAAGTGAAGAAATACTCTCAGAATGACAAGAATGGCCTCTCTGCGTGGATGTTGTTGTTGTGCTGCTACTGCTACTAGAAACAAAATGATAATTTGGGGCTACTCCCCTCCTCAGAAAACGCTAAAACTCTGGATTCGGCCTCTACGTAAGAAACCCATAAAAACCCAGAAAGCTTTTATGAAATGGTTGACCCCCGAAAATCACCCCCTTGGGGTTCTGCGCAGTTCCTCAAAGACGCTAATGAAACTGCTACTGAAATGTTGATGAATCTATTGCTGGAATGCCAATGGAAATACCTTTCCTGAGAAGGAACTTGAAGTCCCTCAGGGCTAAGGGTGAGATCTCCCAACGAAGACACTCAATGCACTAAACAATCCTGCAGACTAGCTAAACAGCTAGCGTGCTCTAAGTCGAAATAACTATCACAAATGCTCATAACCAGAATGATCAAAATGAGGGGACTCCTCTCTCCTTTATAGCCTTTGCCTCTCTCAATCCGAAGGCTCACCTCCTCCTGTGTGATTCCTCTCTTGCCACATGTACTTCCCTTCTGCGCAGTCCCTGCATGTGTCTGCGTGGGCTCCATTTTTGCTTCCCCCTTTGGCCCCCTTGGCTCCCCTCTAAGTCACAACGTTGTGCTACTGGGAAGTGACTTTTTATTCTAAAATTGAGTTATGTCCCCCGTCCTCACTTTTTATTTATTTACAAATAACTATCGAAGGAAAAAAATTGAACAAAATCTAATATTCCAATTAGCCATGGCAAATTAGGAATATTACAGGATCAATGGGTAATCTTAGTCAGAGAAGACTTGATCAATTCAATTTTGGAGCTCTCTCATTATTCTCTTTCTCTCTTATACCCTTAGATACTTGGATTTTCTTGGAGCACTCTTGGAGGTTGTGAAAAACTTGGATTCTTAGAGCAAGAAGTCAAAGGAAGAGCAAGAAAGCATAAGAAGGCACGAGGATCAAAAACTACATCATATTTCTTTTGCAGGTACCCAATTACATGTATGATTTCTTCACTAGTTTTTTCATGCATGGCATATGCATGTGGTTTCTTGGTTCTGATCTATCATTGGCATTAACGATTTCCTAGATTGATAGGGGATTTCCTAGCCTTGCCATTTCCTAGTCAGCCATGGTGATTATCGCTTACTTTCATTATTTTACTTTTCGTTGGTTCTCATGTTTCCTAGCTTTGTGGGTTGAGTTACTAGTCCTGGAGCCTTGGTTGGAAAAGCTCTCTAGAGCACTATATCAACTTCGATTGAGTTATTAGTACCATAGCCTTAGTTGGACAAACTCTCTTAAGCCCTTGGTGGGTTGAGTTACTAGTCCTTGAGCCCTGGTTGGACAAATTCTCTAGAGCCATGTAAAAGTTGTGGGTTGAGTTACTACTGTTGGAGCCCTAGCTAGAAAACTACTCAACAACCTTGGATGGTTGTGATATCGACTATTCTTATGATGGTTTTGTGATGTCTAACAATGAGGTGGAATCATTGTTTGACGGGTTGAGGTAGATGGAGTTTGGAATCCATAGCTGAGTTTTGATTGATGTGTTCTAAGAGATCCCACATTCATACTAGGAATATGACATGGAGGTCCACGGATGAAGAGAGATTTGGCTCAACCATTCTATGGTCGGATGGAACATGGTAGTCCCATCTCCGGTTGCTTCATTGGATTCATTAATGAGAAATTAATTCCCTTGATTTTCATGCGTAAAAGTACTAATATATACCTGGATTTTTACAGATGATATGTCCATTGTATTTATGTTCCTATTATGTTGGTTATATGTATATTTTGTGATAGCGTTTCTGTATGGCTCTCATCATGTTTTTACTTGTATCTGAAGGGATAATGTATCTATGATCTTATAAATGATAAGGGAGTAAATGACACTAGGAAACAATGGTTCATGTTGATTGTTAGATAATTATGAGATCCCTACACTTAATTATGTTGTTTACACTTGTGCATTACATGATGATGATATGTTTGAAGAAATGCCTATCATGGTTAGTAGCAGTACCGTTATGCTCTTGTTCCACTTATTTATTTTTCATCCTTGTTTCCTTGTATTTTTACCAATTTTAAGTGATCTTTCCATTTTGGGCAGTGTCCAAGGCATTGGACCAAAAATGGTGGCTCAAATCCTGGAATGATTGAAAAATAAAGCATTAGCCTAGAGGCTAACTTGCCTGGTCAGTGTTTGGGGAGCGTTATAACTCACTTGGGCATGTCTACAGAGCGTTATAACACACCATGGCAGTGTTTAGGGTGTGTTCCTCTCACCTGAGTTGGCTAAAACAATAGTAGGACCCAGGGACAGGTTGTTTGAGTGGTTGACTTATCTCCTGAGATTTTGTGGATGACGTTGGATGACTGTTTGCAATGTTTTGTCAATTCCACTTCCTTAAGGTCACCTAGGAGGTTGAATATGATTATAGTAGCCTCTCATCTCATGTTTACCCACGTTGGCATGATTACTCTGGGTAAACCTGCAAGGGGGTATTACAAAGAGGGTCTACTATACTAAAAGGACATTTTTTCTAAGAAGCTCATTAAACTGAGAGTCATGTTTACTTTCAAGACTATCCACACGATGTTATGAGTTATCAATATTTTGACTTGGTGTGTGCAGTGCACGTAAAGTTGGTAGAAGTTCAATAAATAAATAAAACGAAATTTAAAAAATGAATAATGTCAAAATCTAATCATGAATGGCTTATTCAGGATGGAATTCCGTTACCTATGTTTGATGGAATTTTCCAACAATATCCTCTCCTTTTATTCATCTTTGAGAAAGATTTCAAGTATATTGCTAGCATTTAGTTTTTTTCACACTTAAGTTGTTCATGTAGCTACCACTACATATTAAAAAATTGTCTTCATTAATATGGTGCCTTTGTTCTTAAGTTAAAAGGAAATTTAAAGATCCCAAATACTATTATAATGTATGGATGTAGCATCACAATCTTCTATTTTGTTGTTGATTAGTACCTACCATGTTTACAATGTAGTTTTATTTTTAATGTCATCATTGTATCATTTCAAATATTTTTAGTGTTATCTTAATAACATTATTTACTTTATTAAAATCGCATTACCATCAATTTCAAATGTTTTGTATCTCTTGTACATATTTATCACTCAAAACAATGCATTTTACTATGTGTTTTTCCTATACATGAAGTGCATACATCATCTATATGTGCATTGCATAATCTGCATTATATGAACTTGTTAAAACTAACAGTGCATGTTTCACACATAGTACTTAATATTTAAAAATTTCATTTACTAAGACAAAATTTGCGCCCACATGCTTCAGTTAATTCAAAATTGCAATTTTCTATTCTCAATACCTAATCTTTCTCAAATTTCATGAAAAACACAATAATAAGAGACTTTCAGGCAAAGAAGGTACTTTAACTTTTAAATGTATATATTTAAGAATAGTAATGGAATGTGCTTTTGAATAAAACACTTATCTCATATATATGTACCATAAATCGTTCATTCTACTTATGTGCATTTACTTATCAAATTATGCATTGTACTTATCATCTAACTCGAAACATACATCACTTGAAAAGTTGGTGTGGGGAAATTGTAACTATTACAAAGGGTATCAAAAGTTCGGTTCTAAAACTCTACCTATCTGAGCTATAGGAAGTACCAACTAAATTCAAATTTAATTTCATTGCTTCATATTCATGAACTTAAATCTAAAACCTTTAAGCATAAAACCATGCATCATGGAAAATGTACCCTGTTTTATACTGTTGGTTGTTGATTAAACTCACAAACTATAACTTGAAACCTTACATCAAACAAAGAAATGGAAATTAACGAGAACAACCAAGAAAAAGTTGATCAATGAAAACTTTGGTGGTTAATAATGGCATCTAAAATGTCACTTCTATATGACTACATTTCTTCACAATTTTGATGCATTCTACTTATCCACATTTTAACTTGATGCGTTCTACTTATCATCTAACATGAAACATACATCAATGGAAAATTTGATATAAAGAAACATACATTACATTTACTCACAAAAAACAATATCTAGAAAGATTAGAAATATTAATGTTGCTGCATTATCTACTTTGGGAATTATTGACCTACACTTCATAAAGTAGTCAGATACTATGTTTTTTATATTCTAAACATAAGTACATTAAATCCCACCTCCCTATTTTTATAAAAAAAAATCGCATATAACAACACATAATAAAAGAATTTACATATAAAAACACATGAAATTAGAAAAATTAAAATCTTGTGAATTTACATAAAACAGTCAGAAACGTGAAAACTAAATGACCACCACTTGACGGGTGTCTTCCGAGCTAAGAATCGTTGAAAACAACTTGATAGAAACCTACCCTAGTATAAATGAACTAATGTATAGAAGAATAATGTGCTTAATTTCGAGAATAGGGGGATGAGCACTACTACTCCCACTAAAGAAAATAATGTGTGCTGGCAGAAACCTTTGATGTAGCAGAGGGGCAGAAACCTCTATATGTAGCAGAGTGGTCAGGTGTCAACCACATAAAAAGGGGCTTGATAGTACTTTGGGTGACACAAATATCTAATTCATAAATGAGAATATTTCAAGCACCAATGGAAACTTTGACATGGATTGAACATTGGATGTATAGAAAGCTATAAAGGTATTCAGGGATGTAACCTCAACGTTGGCTAGTGGGAGCAGATTACACTTTGGCCTTGTATTCTAAGTGCTAAGAGATTTCAACCAATAAAGTTACTGAAGATTTCAAAATAACCTTCCATTGTCGTTAACCAAAGATATCATTGACAAGCCTCATCTAATCTATTATAGCAAGATATAAGAATTTTTTTTCTCAAAAAAATTATTATACGCATCAATGTGGCTTGGTTAGTACATCTACTACCCTAGAATTGTATTAAATGTTACATAATTTCATTTTAATTTTAAAAATAAATTCAATTACAAATAACTTTGAATTTAGTATTATTTTTTTTCTATTTCTCTTCACATAGGGGTAGAAATTTATATTATTAAAAATAGTTATAATGTTAATTTGTTTTTATACAATTATACAACCAAATGCCCATTAAATAATAACTACTTTTAAGAACATAAGTTAGAAAGAGGAGTGGTAATTACATCAAATTCAATGTTTTTTATTATTTTTATTTTATTATGTTGTATGGCTTGGATTATTAGTATTGCATTGTTCTTGTATTCATTATGAGTGGGTTTTGAAACTTGTCAGTTGAGTGCCATTAAAGAAGGTCTTTTTTTCCCTAAGTTCCACCATGTGTTTTAGAGAATTACAATTTTGTTTTAGAAATTTTAATTGTTATTTGATATATAAGAGGGTATTTATATTTTTTTGAAAATGGTGTTACACATTGTTGTTCAAATTCTTTAGATTTGGGAATAAAGGAGAACACAAAAGCTCGGTTTCCTTACCCCGTCTTTTCGTGAATTTTTAAAATGATTATAAAATCCATCCAATCTTGTAGGTCCATAATGTAGATGTAGACTAAGAACAAAAGAATCCATGATGTATATGTAGAGTAATAAAAAACATAACCCTACATTGTATGTTGAGTTCAATTGTAAATAAGCCTAAGTGCACAAAGGAAAAATCTTTCTTAAATGTTGGTAGAACCCTCCAAATTGAAAGAGTGCCCTTTTCTGGAGAGAAGAAACTATTCCACATATAAACATGAAAAAGGACTCAAAATCAATGAATAACAAACTTGAACAAGAATAATATTTGAAGAAAATATGAAATATGATAAAAGATGTAATCCTAAAGAAAGTTAAAGCCAAGGTTCTAGAGCAAGCGAAAGAGATCCACACTTGTTATAGACATTTTTGGCCACTTCAACCCAAATCATAAATGTCCATAAAATAAGGGCTTTTAAGTCCCTAAAAGGGTTGCTTCACTGTCTAAAGGAACAAGGTCAACTGATTACATCATCTCCCAGAAGTTCTCCACTGAAAACTGCTCATAAATGGTCAAAACTAGACCATACTAAAAGCTCCATGCAGAGGGTGCGGATGCATATCACCTTCCCAGTGTACAGGGTACGATGCATATCACCTTCCCAATTTACAGGGTGGATGTATACATTTTTCTCCTCTATAGGGTTGCGATGTCGGGAATGGACAAATGCAGGGACCAAAGTGCGAGGTGGAAGGTTCATGAATTCTTCCAGAAGGCTTCCCCTCTGACACTTGCCACTCCATTTTCGGCCAGGGATGAGTAAGAGATCTTCATTCTCCAAGTGGAAGCAGGAAACTATTAGAGAGAAGACACTAATCAAGATCCCAAAAGATGACTCACCTCTTTGTAATCATCTATATATGGATCCCTCATCACAGAGATCCAGAGGCTGGAATTTTGTAACTTATAGAAAAGTGTTGTTGGTATTCTGGTGTACATTCACAGTGTTGGGTGATTTTGCTTTGCTTGAGGTTAAAGAAGGGCTTCTTAGCTGGGGGATGACGCTAGGTCAGAGCTGCTCATGGTTGTAATCCTCTTGCTACTTTTTATCTGAATAAAGCTACTCTTGTTTCCTTCCATATCCTAGTGTAATTGTTTATATATGGTTGTATATGGTTAATGTACATCTCATCCTGCATTATTTATGAATTTAGATCATTGTTTCTTGCATAGTAGTATGTTGCTGTGATTCTACTGGTCCTTTTGAAGTTGATCAGACAAAGAGTGAGCAGCAAAACTCTGTCAAGATGGAGAGGGAATCGAGCGCAAGACTCAGGTTGGCCCTCTTGGTTCTCCTCTCATCTATTTCCATAAAAAGGAATCAATAGTAGACTTTGATTGTTTGTTTCTAAGATAGCCACCCATCTTAGTGGGAATAGCAACATCCGTGTGGACACTATTCCTGTATAACAAAATGGCGACTCCGCTGGGGAGTGACTAGATTACTTGTTAGCCTATATATCCGTGTTTCTTTTATAAACATACAGACGGAGCTTGAAGTCAAGCCAACTAGCCTTCGAATTGCATTTGTCATATAAATGCAAAGTAGATCAATGCGGCTTCAGTGAATCTCCGGGTTTTTGTTTATAAATTAAACAATAGATCTACAAGCAATCTAATTGCCCTGAGTAGTGGCTTTAGTAACCTCTTAAATCACCCCTATGTTTTTACATACATTGATCTGTACTTATTCACCTTAAACACCTGAACTAAACTGCAAACTATGAGTGAATTCTCGTTCAAAGTCTCACACTGTAACCATCGCACCTTGCCTTCAAGGTAGCCTGTATGCATCGCATTTCCCGAATGGAGTAACTACGCTGCATACTGATTTCACTGTGTAACAAGTGCGATTGTTAGGGAGGATTGAATTTGCCCTCCGACTGTGGATTTTTCTCCCTATTTTCAGTCTTATTCAAGAGTTTTTGCTGTCTGTAATCAGTGTGCTTCTGTGAATACCCCCTTCTCTAGCACTATTCCACATCCTTAGTGCAAAGAACTATAAACGTTTTTTATGTATTGTGTGTCGTTTTAGTTCTCTTTTGCAAAAAATAACATAGTCGAACTGTCGTCTCTAGATCTGAAAGTGTCGTAGCTGTCGTTTTCAGTTTTAGAAAACAATCCCGTTGTTTTAGATAGTTAATTATACAATTTATTATTGCATAGAATTCGAATTACTAGTTTTAATGTGTCGAAAAGAAATCCCCATTTCAAAATAGCAGAGTGTCTCTCTTGTTTTCACTTCGTTTTGAAAAAGAATTTTGTTGAGTACAGTCGCTTTAAAAGTAATTCAGTTTTGCACATAGTTTTCTTAGTGTCATTTACACATTAAGGGAGCTGAAAACCAATACATGCATGTGCATTTTCATCTTGAATACTTGGCTTGATTTAGGACTGTGCATATTAGCGTGTTCTCTATGCTCTATGAAGAAAAGATACTTGACTTTCTTCCCCTTAGTAGCTAGGATTTTCATTGTTGAAAGAAGATAAGATGTATATTTATCATCTTAGACTGCATTTAGGAATTATACATACATCATGTGGTGAATCTAAAAGGCAAACTGCTAAGCAAGATCAACTTAAAATAAATCTCAATGAATTTAACAACACTTTGGAACTTAATGCAACATCTAGAGGTCTAGGCTAGAGACATATTCTGGCGTCGTAAAGCCTGGTAACTTTTGCTTTTAGTGCTGGTTGGGTGATTCCTCCACTCTGAGACGATAAGTGCCAGTACGGACTTGTCCTCCCACGTACCGTCGCGTATATATTGGGAGACCACTATAGGTTGTATCCTTTATCCTTAGGAAGCCATGTCTGCCACCCTATCGATCGTAATGCACCGAACATAGCATTCGAGAAGACTGACTGCCGTACCGTAAAAAGTATTCTGGAGTTTTACTATTGGTTTGGTAATCCTCTCTGCCTAGATCTCCAGAGAAGTCCATTTTGCTCATTTTCAGACTCCTTAAAGGAGAATGTCCTCTGAGCGCTTGTCACTTCAAGTTCAATAAAAATTGAAGGTGACTAGAGTCATCTTTGGCTTTTTCTCGACTCTTTAAAATTGAAAAAACAAGTTGTGTCCAAGCGTCTAAAAATTTATTTTAAATCAGAATAAAGTCACAAATTCCCCCGTTGATCTTCAGGTTGAGAAAATGGAGTCTACCAACCAAGGACTTCCCCGTGAAGTAAATCCTAGTCCTTTCCTATCTTGGGGAGATGCTAGTCCACCCCATATGGCCACTTTGTCACTTCCAAGATTGACAATTGGTTTGGCAGTCTGGCTCTTCTCTACCTCCGTCGTTCATAATCCCACAATTCCTGAATAGTCTAACCAGCAACTAGATGACACTAGAGTTGCCTCCCAACCTTCTACTTCATCCAATTCTCCTTCTCCTCCTTCCTCTTCGCTTGATAAATCTGATAAAGCTAAAAGTCAGGTAACTGAGAAGAAGAAGAAGCAGAAAGAGAAAAAGGAAAAGAAGAAAAAGGAACCAAAATCGAAAGGAAACAACCAAGTATCGTCTAGAAAAAATCCACACACCGCATAATCAAAACCTAAATCTCCTTGCGTCATTTTCAATGGAGACCACTATCACCGAGATTTTCTTTGCATCCCTTGGATCTTAAGGGACTGGTCTCCTCGTTCGCACCATCCGGTAGCATCAACCTCTAGCGATCATGTTGAATGCTCACCGTCAACCAGTGAAAGTGAAGCACCTGGACATAAAAGGAATCCTAAACTTCCTTGTAAGTTGCGTGAAGGCGATCACACTGTCCACCGCTATCCCTTCCTTGAAGAGGCTAAAATAGTTTTAGATAATCCTCTAGTATCACCGTTACAACTTCCTCCTGGATATCAAAAACTCTTGCCGAGTCCTCCACTTGTTGAAAATCTGGCTGGCCCATCCTTGTGGTCAGCTGAAGCACCTATCATTGAAAATGAACCTTCAGAATCCATACCAAATGAAAGTCAAAGGGTCGATATGGCAGTTGACCCGGTATTGCCTTCAGAGTGTTCATCTTCGAATGATACTTTCACTGAAGAGAAAAAGAATGACACCGTTCAAATTATTTTCATCAACACCGACTCCGATGAGCTTGGGGGCAATCCTCCCGTTCCTTTACTGCAGGAAGGAAGTTCATCAGAGTCCTACCCAACCGTCTATTCAGTCCCACCACCAAGCAACCTAGTGGTTTTCTTCAACTGGTATCTACTAGCCAGATCCCCTTTACCGGCCAGTGTACCATTCAGAATTATTGTACAAGCTTACAAAATGGTCATGGTTGGTACCATCATTGATGAAGGGGCTTCTGTGAGTAGCCTTTCCTCAACTACTTGGAAAGCGCTTGGTTCGCCATCGCTTTTTCCAGAAATGAGAAATCCAATAGGCTTCGACAAAGGAACCAGTCGACCTTTAGAGATCCTTCCAAATGTGCCCATTACTTTGAGAAGGAAAACAATTTACATGAACATTATGGTAGTTCAAGGACCTTTAGATTACAATCTACTTCTTGGGCGCGACTATATTTATTGCATGGGAGCCATCGTCTCCTCACTCTTTAGAGTCATGTGTTTTCCGCACCAAAGTCTCAGACCACTTCCCTTCTAGGATGGGCTAGTCTTCCTGGGAAGAACTGTATTCCTCCTTGCCTTCCTGTAGAACTCATGTTGAAATGGTTATAGAAGGTAGTTTCAACTTCTTTGCCTAGATCATTGATCTAAGGTGGCTCAAGCAAATGCGAAGTACATCTTCTCCACAAAACTTTCATTTATACCTATTCGAAAAGCTGTCAACAACAACTGTTAACAACAATGGAAACACAAACAATAATTGGATGGCCTAAACTCTTGCTTCAATAAAAGAAACAGATTTCACCTCTATTGAACATCTCCATGTCACACATTTGCATACAAATGATGGACTAGATAACAAGTCCACAAAACATGCCTTTAAACAAATGACCCTTCATGTCAAGCATGTAGAAAAATACAATTAGGACCCTTTCCCAAAGGATGAAACACTTCATGATTATCTCCATTTGGAGACTAAGTTAACTTCTCCCAAGTCAACATGGCATCACATATATGTTAAAGCAATCAAACCTACAAGTTAATTACACATACATGCTCAAAAAACAAGGAAATCATCAACATCCCTATTTTCATGCATCTCCTGCTTATGCATGCATTTCATACTTCAACTTTCACTTAAGCACATTGTACTTTTGAAGCTGAAATAAAATATAATGTAGATGCATCAATAGACATGCAATATTAATCAAAGAAGAACTCTAACTGTTTCTTACCAATCCCTTTCATAGGTATTGCCTTTGTCTACGCATCAACATCATTATGTGAATCATCCTGAGACACATCATTCATGGAATCTTCCTTCCCATTTCTGCCATCTTCTCTTTCCACTTCCTTCAGCTTTTGTGGAAGCACTGCTAGATTCAGAGTCCAAAATTTTGCAACAAGATGTCCTTGCTTATGGCACTAAGTGCACTACATGTGCATCCTCTTAACAACATGATTTGCCTTGTCCAATGGACCTTTGGCTTCTTTCTTCTTTTCCATTAAAATTTTCCTGTATGTGGTCATTCTCTTCCAACATCTGGAAACATTATGGTTATCCAACCCACAAAAGGAACATGTAATTCTTTTCCCATACATATGTGGAAATTTATCATGCTTTGACCAATCAAAAGGAAAAAGTTTGGAACCAGATTTATACCTTTCTCTTTCACCTTTATTACCTTGATGAGGAGGTGAATCAAATGAAGAAGTGGCTCCCTTTGGAACAACATCAATCTCTTCAAGGCTGTTAGAGTCTTTGTTCAAGTATGCGCTTCTGAACACTTGTAATGTAACTCCCTCTTGGAGTTGTTTCAATGGCCTTCATGGCATTTTTGGAACTGCCTCCATAAGCTTGTCCATAGTCGAGAGCCAAATACTTAGGCCTTTCCTCAATCATTATTGGCTCAACAATACCTTGTGCATGTCTACCCAAGTCTTTTCCTTCATAGCCCATCTTAGACATTAGCTTGGAACCTATGCCTCTAATATGTTTTTCAAAAGAACCAATATAAGCATCCTTAGAGGAATTTGAAGACAAACTGGAATGGTTTAGCTCTTCTTCAAGTTGATACTTGACTAAGGCTTTTTGCGCAACAAAGATATTGTGTCTCCAACTCATGCATCCTTTCCACGTTCATATTTGCAATATGAAGTTGCCTCTCCATTTCCTGCAATTTGTCAGAAAGCAACTGCTTCTCTTCCTTCATGAAATTCAATTGCTCTCTAACTCTATTGCTCTTCCTTCCATCCTCATACATTTCTCTCACCATATCCATCATGGTGGACAATTCTTTCTTCATGTATTCATCAAAGAATCTTGTGAACAAAGCAGAATTTGAGGACCCACTTGTAGAGGTTGTCATTTGCCAATGAACAAAAAAATGTTCAACAAGATAAATAAAGAGCTTATTTAGAAACCTTTTGCAACAAACATCTTATGCTCCAAGGATTGCCTTAAGGTCCCTTGGGATAATAAGAGTGCCTTTAGCTCTCTTTCCTTCTTGTCCTTCCTGGACTGAGCTATCAGTAGCTTTCCCTTTACCTATGCAAACTCAAAAAATAGTGACTCTGTAAAACAAGCATACAATTAGCATTTTGCTGTTCAAACACCTTTCAGACAACCGATCTTTGCTTTTTCAATCAAGCATTCTGGTATAACCTTCTTAAAAGTGTGGCTAACCAATCTTAAGCTCTGATACAACCTGATCTAAAAATTGGGCTCCTAGGCTTCTTGTCTAACTTACAAGAACCTCTCCCACTTCCAAAACTTTAAATATTCCCAAGTCTTTATGATTAACCAGCATGGAAATAAATATGTGCTTGACAATATACTGTATGCTAGTGTTTATTTTTTTTAAAACTATTTATGTTCTTTTAAAATCTATTGTTTGTGCTGATATGTAAATACATAAAACAGTTATTGGCTTGATGGGTCCTGACCTAGGTTCAGAGTGTTTTAACCAAAAAAAATCCCAAACTACTGGCCTTTTCTAAAATAGTCTGTGAGCACGGACTAAGGTTTCAGTCGAGGTAGTAGGGGAGGCTGTTGGAACTAGGCTTCTACACCCTATGGATGTCTTGATGAGGTCTGGAAAGCTTGTGAACTGATCCTATGCACTATGCTACTTCCGTGCAGCTGTCCGTCCAGTGCAACTACCTTTGCATGGCTAAGATAACAGGAGCGAATGTTCTTTACCCCTTTCTGTGCTTAGTATTATTATAGATCTTGAATTAAATTAAGTAGGCTTAATAATTTCAGTTATCAATTAACATAAACAGATGCGCACACAATCATAAATCATAACAGATGTATAGACCAGGATATAGAAACAGATATGCAATATTTCAAAACCAACTTATCTTTATTAATGCTTTTTCCAATTATAATCCCCTTCCTCTCTTACGCACTCAGTTGTAGGGGTCCACGCACACAGCTGCGGACTCTACTAGGCCTCTGCGCACACAGCTACAGAGCCTCCTCTACTACTATGACCCGCAACTTCTAACTTACAGACTTAGATCAAATATTACTTTCAGAAACCCATACACTTCTGATCTTAACCAAAAGCTACTTTCTACACTTAGAGCCTCGCTGTATTTATACATTCCCATGGTCTGCAGACCATGGGTAGGCCAACACATTCTATATTAGATTACGTTATTCAAGGGCGGATAACCCTTTGACTTGACTCATTACCATCCATGCTCCACGCACTTCGCGAAGCTTTTATAATACCATTACCAAAAATTGTGGGCTTTAGGCACCAAAACCATTACACGGGGGATCCGCTGCCCAACAGGCCCCTAACATAAACATCATGACTCATCCCGAGTCACTTGGCCAGTGTGGTGATATTTGCGTGAAGTTCATCCAAAAATCTTTGTGCTTCACTTACATCTGCCACACATTCCTCCGCTATTTGATGTACTTGTTGTGCATGTAGCTCCGTTGTTTCGTTGTCAGGTGCAAGTCCTTGCCTAATTTCATATATGCCCTGCATGTTTGCCATCTTTGCCTCAATCTTGGTGGTGACCGTGAATGCTTCCTCAAGCCAAGGTTGAATACGTTCTTTAAGCACTGCTTATTTTTGACGCGCAGTGTCCACCTGGGCCTTTAGAGCTTGGGCTTCCCTCATCTTCGTCAACTGTTGAGTAAGGGTGATTGTCTGTGCAGTCCCCTGGACATTGTCGTAAGCCTACTGTAGCTCCCGTGTTTCTATCTCTAACTGCTGGAGCATTGGTTCTTGTTGTAGTGAAGTGAGGGTGACAAGTGACTAATCTAGCAAGCTAGTGCAATCTTGGATGGCGCGCTCTATTGCTTCCAACCTTTCTTGAATAGCATGGTCCAACTGCTCTTCAAACTTCGACAGTGTAGTGGGTTGTGCCTTGAGCCTCAGTTCTGGGATCTGGAAGCTGAGGTCCAACTAGATCCTCACTGCTTCCTCCTTCGCCTCACGGAATCCACTGGCCAACTTATGGATTTGTAGGCCTACTGTTAAGTGTACTGAAATATCGAGCTGAGAGGCACAACAACATGCTTCCTTGATAATTTTATCCAACTGTCAATTCTGTGCTATTGCTTGATGTTGATTCGTTGTTCACTGAGAATTTGTCATTGCTCCATCCTGCAGCTAGTATAATATTTCTCATGGGAGGGCAGCCAAGTTTAATCCATGTCCCTTGAGCTAGCCTACAATAGCTCTATCCTCCGCATTGTCTGCTATTAGTGCTCCTGCCGGTAGTGTGATTGTATTAGCCATTTTGGCCCACAGCAACTGCTCAGCTGTTGATGTACCTGTAGCCTTGTAGGCAGCTACCATTTCTGGCTATGGGGTTCATGCCTGAAGTTCCTGCAGTTGTGTCCTGAGTGCCCCCAGCACAGTCTGTTGCTCCATCATTACCTCTTTGAGTGCCTCCCTCGTGACCTCACAAATGGTATCATTGATGTCGCGTAGGTCACCCTCGGTCAGTGTGATAGGCTCCCCATCCAACTTGGATGCCTTGGTATTCTTTTGCAGCCCTGTTCGTTCTGTCATGCATGACCGTTTTAAGGGTGCAGAGGTAGTGGTCCGATCCGTACCTTCTGTCATATCTTCCATTCATAGCTCTGAGGTCACGTTCGGGCTTCTTTCTTCTTTTGTTGGAGTAGCCCCTCCTACTACTTTCTTTTCTACGGTAGCCTTCACTGCCTCCCAGGATGCCCATACTTCCTCAGCAAGCTAGTCATTCTGCTTTTGTTGTGCTAGAAACTTGGCGGCAACCTTCTATATTTGAATCTTCATCTCATCATGCACGATCACATCCATTGCGCACCATTCTAGTGGCCAGGTGTCAAGCATGATGAAAAAAACATTGTCTATTGCAATGAAGCTGAGCATGGTCCACTTCTGCTCTGGATCCTTCCATGCCTGGATATTCACATGGTGCATATCGGCATTAAAGTCGGCAAAACTCTTGACACTATCATATACTGAGTTGGATATGCGTGGTTGCTTATTGATCCATAGTCGTATGCTCACTTCCATCAATATCCAAACAATCTTTGCTTCGCGAATTCTTGTGGCATCCTTTATAGCCCATAGCAACGTGTATTTTGCTGCCTCTGGCCAATCCTAGTCAAGGGGAGGGAACTGACTAGCCTTAGGCAATTCACCTGTAACCAATAGGATGGATAAGAGCAACCATGCATAGTGGAAGCTCTTACCCTACTCTTGGGCCTCCCTACAATTCGTCAGGAATTCGTCGCAGAGGAACTACACCCAATTGAACCGTACCCATTCTGCACACTGCTCGGCTAGCGCGATGACCGTTGTTGGTACCTCATTGCCCTGGCATTTTTGTATCACCTTTCTTGCCAATAAGTGGGTAGCAACGCGGACCCGTTTGTCCTAAATACTAGTAATAACATACCATCTCTGCTTTTTCTTCAACTTATATTTATTTTTCATGGCTTCTGCAATGGCCAAGATTCCACTTGTGCCAACGTTTTTTGTGGGGTCCCTTCCTGCACACGGAAGCCAAGAGATCCTATGAATGAGCTTCATCATGATGGGGATGGGCTCTACTAGCCATAAGTACCCATCGTGCACCAGATAGAGCAGTTGCTTGATGATAAATATCATGATTAGGGCCCAATGAAAATGTGGAATTGATAGCAGGCAGAGTAGCCTAGCCTCCTCCACCCCACGCAGCTAGGTCTGTAGCTGCAGTGTCGTAACGGCCCCCTTCGTGCTTGATTCCATTAGCTCACTAGTTTCCAAATGGGGAAACTTCTCGTTATCTGCAAGGTCCCAGTCTTCAAACTTCATATTGGGAATGCGGCCTACAGCCATTCCTTCAAACAAAACCCCCTCAGGAAGGGACAGGGTGTTAAGTGTGCTTTTAATGGAATCCAAATCTCTAGGTACCTTTACCCTCCCTTTCCATGGAGGGACATACTTGGGCTGTTTTGCTGCAGCACGTACTTGCTGGATATCTTCTTCTATCTCCTCCTCTGGTTCCATCTCTTCAACAAAGGTCGGATGATCCTCTTCCTCATCGTTACTCTCAATATTAATTATTTTACCCCTTTCTTCCATCAAAAATTTACCGAATCGCAGATTTCGTGGCAACATACAGACTAGTCCGGCTACCTGTGGGTCCTTCTTGGACCTCGGCGTCCGAGGCAATTTACGGATTTTGGGTGCATCCCCTAGCAGTGACGTAGGACTTTGCACAGCTCCCTTGGTTGATGACATGACTCTGATTAGGGACTCTTGTGTATCCTTCAACAATGCTTTAAACAACAAACTTTATCTTATGACCTCCTCATTCATCTTGTTCATGTCCCCTCGATAGCGCAACCACTTCATTCGCAAGATTCCAAGGGTTGTTCGATGGAGTGCCATCTGCAATTTATAGGCCCATTGGAATTCAAATTCGAGCGTACCTCCATAGTCTAGCTCATTAATGCTAGAAGGTCAACGGATCTTTTCAAATCTAGTTCTAACTTCATGTCTTAAATTCCCACCGCTGCCTTCTTCTTTCCCTAACTCAGACGTCTTATCATGAATATTGATGCCAATGATCATTTCCTTGTTTACCAGCATGGTAGCATAGCCCCTTCTACACGATCGTGACCCTTGCGACATACCGACCTTGCATGCATCCTTATTGCCACGCAACCCCTTAACAAACTATTTTATAGTCCCACACTCTCTTTCAACTCTCTGGAGTGCTGAGACTATCTCCTCTTGTTGTTCGTACGTGTACTGCTAGATGCGGCGCACTCTCCTAATTCCCCTAGAGAGTGAGGCACTGAGTTAACCATGACATTTGATCAATGACCTTATGGTTATATTCCTCCAATTCATCCTTAGGTTTGCACGTATCGGGCTGCGACTTTCCAAGTTTCTCGTTCAGAAGGTCCCCCTTTAGTTCTTTTTCAAGCCATTTAATCTTCGCGTCCAACATCATATTCTTCATTCGAACTAGTATCATGTCCCTTTTCTAGTTCGTAAATATGCACACTTCCTATCCAAATAGCTTCCTGAATCCCTTCATATTCCTCTTTGCAAGGTCTTATGAACTCTTCATTCCAGAATTCACACGCTGTTCTCTTCACCATCATTGCTACATCCAGAGCTATCTGTGGAGGTTCCTAAGGGACCTTAGTTCTTATACCATTCTACAACTTTTTTTTGGGTTGGTTCTTGCATAGCTCCATATATGCCCCTCTGACCACTCGGGTGCGTAGGTTCCCTTTTTTGCCTTGTATCTGTGGATCCTTATTCCTGACTTCGTGTATCTTGGCGAACATTCCCCTTCTCGCAATTGGTAGTGTGATCCTATTCTTCCTCTAACGTGTCATGTTTGGGTATGCTATTGTAATACTGCAATGTGCTGGAATAATCCATTATATATACGTCTGGTGTGCTTACAATTTGTTCTGTCTTTTCTCGCCAATCTACCTTAGTTGGTGTCAGCCAAATTGCAAGGGCATCCGTCTTCTACATTTGTGCCAATTTCCAATATTTTTTTGACATTTATGCCCCCATCATGCGGGTGTCACGTGCAACACCCATTCGAACGAATTGCATTGTTGCCGTCCAGACACACTACTTTCAACCTTGTCTACAAGTCCATCGATTCTGCGTTCCCCATCATTTGTTGGCATTTCCCTTGCTTCGATCGTTATGCATCGTAGTGATCGAATCATCATGTTACAATTCAGCGTTGTGACTTCATGCAACCAGTTCTACCAGTGTTCTATTTATTCATCTGAATCTTAAGTAAAATTACTGTCACACTCCCACGAAATTATCCCATCTTCAGTCGGGTTCACCCGATCCTGGTCTTGCACCGTTATCTAATAAATGCAATCCAGCTCATGGTCATTGTCATCCTTGTGCATAGGTTTAGTGTAGTGCGCTCCTTCGGCTAGATCCAGTTGGAATACTACGCATAAGGACTTTTTCTCGAGTATCATCTTCTATTTTTTTAAGTTTATGACTCCATTCATATCCATGGCCCAGTCTATTCCCAACAATGTGGGATAAGGGCTACTGTTATCTATAATTTTTATTACCTCGAAGTCTGTTTGCGTGCTCGCACCTTCAATATCCACTATTACCCCTTGCAATATCCCCATCAGCAAGATCTTTTTCTAGTTTGCCATCCGTAATTGAATAGGATACCACTGTAACATGGGCTTGCCCATGCTTTCCTATGTTTGTTTTTGTAACACATTCGTGTCTGAACCTAAGTCTAAGATCACCTGATCCATTTCATACTTGCCAATCTACGCCGTCAATCTCACTTCCCTCACAGTGTGTACAGCATGCCTCCCCAATTGTTGGACTACACGTGGTTCACCCAGTCCTGCGCACCTAGTGATCAGCTCTTGTAGTCCCTTGACTACCTTATTGTCATGTAGCAGCTTCATGCATGTCTCTAAAAAGGTAGTAAGCATAGAAGGATCCATTCCCATCTCTAGTCGATCCTTACTACCTGAAGTAGAGGCCTCCGTGAAGCTCTTATTAGCTTCCATAAACCTTTCTCTTCCGCGTTCCAAGTCAAACTAAGGTTCTTTCCTAGGAGCCTTGCGAACCTATGCATCGCCCTCATGTTTATTTCCCTTATCATCCCCTATTGTTTCATCGCTTCTGAGTACCATGCTTACATTAGGGTCTTCCTCGCGCAGTTTCAACGTCATCATTTGGATATTTTGAGTTGGATTAGGTTGTAGTACCTCTTTCTTGCACATTTGTGCAATCATTGTCAGAAAATCTACCATTTCATGATCAAACTGCTCACAGTATGGACAAGATATTGTTGTCAGGTTGGTACAATCGTGAGCGTAGTGCCCTGGTCCTTCGCAATTGTAATAGATTAGCTGTCCACACCCTCGTCCACATCCCATTCCTCCTTGCCCTCGTCTGTGTCCTTGGAATCAACCACATGCCATTGTTGTAACTGGATCGAGGCCTCATGTTTCTATCTTCATTCGATAGGCTGGAGTCCTATCCATCATTATCTCATAGCTCTGACATGTTCGCTCATCGTGGCCTACCAATATACAAAAATTACAAAATAGCTGTTGCGGAGTCTGCGTATACTTCTGCAATAGGTGACACTTGTTCGTATTGCGCTTTCCTCTGACTTGACAGATCGCACACCAGAACACAGGGACCACACTTGGGCTTGCCTGTGCCTCTAGCCTGAATGGCATCAGGCCTCCTCCCACCAAATAGTTTTCAAATACGGGGCAATGATCCTTATCGTGACCTTGGCCTTTACATTTTATGCACCACATTTCTTCACACACTTCCAGCTGGGGTGCCCTATTCTACTTCAAACTCTACATCTCCAAGAATAGGTTTTGTAGCTGCATGTGGATTTGTTAGACTCCCAACCCTGGATCCTATATCAGTGTCTCATGCAACCTCATTACCATTTAAAATGCTTATTCCTAGGTTAAGAGCTTTTGTTGTGATAGTGTTGTCCTCAGGTGTGGAGTCAAGGACGCCACAAACCACGCATAGTGCTGCACATCTGTCAATGTCATATTAGCCTCATGGATCATACTCTTTAGCCTCTCATCCAGATCCTACGGGGTTTCACCTGGAAGCATCGTGATCTCCTTAAATCCGATGAGCGACTCTATTTCAGATTTCAGCCAACTAAACTCTTTATTCAGTGCAATCTGGATCTATGTTATTCCCGCGTTGGGGTGATCATTTGAGTGCTTGATATACCAAGTCAACGTGCTTACTAATGTGGCCTTCTTAATGTCATCATCCATAACCCCGTTTGCTTCCCATACTACTCTTACTACAAACCAAAACTAATATGGATCTTCGTTCCATACTCCTCTAAATATAGGTAGCTTGATCGAACTTGCGATGTTGAACTACTGGTTTGCTGGAGGTGCTGTGGGTGAAGATGGAGGCGAATGTGATGATGTGGGTGGCAACATATGCAGGGATGGTAACTACGGAATGTGTTTCTTTATCAAACTGACCGCACTCCTCAAAGAAACCCACGCGCACTCTTCCTCGCTCACTCGCGAAGGTGAAATTAAAGGACTATTTTCTAACCCTTTGATATATTTGTAGACTTTTCCACTCCACGTTGTTCCACTCATTAATGGATTCACATCACCCGTTTTTCACATAACAACGTCTTAATCCAGGTATTCAATGATTTGATGTTCTTACCTCGTAGTCCCTTGAAAAAACGTCTTTCTGCTTCACTGTATCTGACAATCATTTCTATAGCAAATTAAGTGATAAACCATTCTCTTATTCGATCCAGCCAATGGTCTACAGCCTGCGCGATCTTATCTTTAGATGCCTCTAACCTGTGCACCAACTCTGGAGTCCACACCATGGGTTAATGAAGCATGCACCTTCTTTGGTTATCTGCTAGCCTCCCAATCCAATCATAAAACTCTCAAGAGAAAGACGCAAAGAAGATCTCGTGGACTTCCATATATATGTAGTGATCTAGCCACCTCTTCTCAGATATCTGTGGGGTTTTGTTTTCCTGTACCACGAACTTGTGAAGCTTTTGATCCAACCAATATTCAGTTTCCTTCTTCATAGGGTTCCAATGTTTCAACATCAAGCATCCCTTAGGAAAATCCCAGTCCTAGAAATGGAACCATTTGTTGGCTTGATGGGGCCTGACCCAAGTTCAGAGTGTTTTAGACAAAAAAATCTTGAACTACCGGCCCTTTTGGAAATAGTCTGCGGAGCACGGATTGAGGTCTCACCCGAGTTAGTAGGGGACGGTGCTAGAACTAGGTTTCCACACCCTAGGGATGTCTTGATAAGGTCTGGAAAGCTCATAAACCTATTCTACATGTTGCACTACTTTTGCATAACCATTTGTCCAGTGCAACTACCTTCACATGGCTAAGATAACGGGAGTGAATCTTCTTTGCCCCTTTCTATGCTTAGTATTATTATAGATCTTGAATTAAATTAAGTAGGCTCAATACTTTCAGTTATCAATTAACATAAACAGATGCACACACAATCAAAAATTATAACAAATGTATAGACCAGGATATAGAAACATATATGCAATATTTCAAAACCAACTTATCTTTATTAATTCGTTTTTTAGTTACAATCCTCTTCCTTTCTTGCACACTCAGCTGTGGGGATACGCGCACACAGCTTCAGAGCCTCTTCTACTACTATGACTCGTGACTTCTGACTTATAGACTTAGATCGAATATTACTTTCAAAAACCCATACACTTCTTATCTTAACCAAGAAATATTTTCTACACTTAGAGCCTTGCTCTATTTATACATTCCCATGGTCCACAAACCATGGGTAGGCCGACACATTCTATATTAGATTACATTATTAGAGGGCGGACAACCCTTTGACTTGACTCATTAACATCTACGCTCTACACACTTCCTTTTACAACACCATTACCCAAAATTGTCGGCTTTAGGACCCAAAACCATTATGCGAGGGATCCGCTGCCCAACAATAGTAAATAAAGTAGCAAAGACAATGCAGCAATAAAACAGACACATTAACAACAATATTAATTAGGAGTTCACCCAAAACTCTTGGGCGGTGTCTCTGTGAGCTCTAGTCAACTTGACTAGGCTCTCTGGGATTATGATATAAGTCCTTTTTACAAGCTCTTGGCTCAACTCCTGCTGTTTTACCCAGAAACAGTGGGTTCAGACACCATTTTATCCCTTGGCTCTTAAAGCTCTTGGCTTTCTGGCTCTAGTTCTCGGCTCTGGCTCTGGCTCTCGGCTCTGGCGCTTGGCTCTAGCTCTAGCTTTTAGCAATGTACAACTCTCTAACTTTTCACTTGAACCTCAAGTGACTCCCTTCGCTGTGTGCACTTCAACTTTTGCTTTATGTGCTACTTGTTTTTTTTGTTGCCCTTTTGTGCTGCTCTCTCTTGCCTTAGCCTCCTGCTTTGGCTCTGTCTATTCTCGGTTTCAACAACAACTCCAACAACCACCTGTCTTAGACATTCATGGCTTTTAAAGCCAATCGACACTCTCTATTCATTTCCCTCTCAGGATCTCTGGCTTCCCGCCTCTATCTGCTCGAATCCCTTTGTAAGCATTAGCAATCTGCTAAACACCTTCAGGGTCAGTTGCCACTTGTGCTGTAACGGAAGGGACCTTTGGCCTTTGAAATCCCCAAAAAAATGTGTTCTCTATTCACACAAAGAAATACATTAAAGCACAGGAAAGATCCCATAAATGGCTTCATGGAAAACTTAAACTATTATACATTTTCATTCACAAACACTTTCGGATCCAGTTTTCATTACATCAGTGGTTCTCTTCGTATTTCATTTATCAAACAGAATATGTAAAATACATAGCAAAATGTCATCTGGTAGATTTTAAAATACATTAACTATCGCCTATAGTCCTGTCGGGTCCAGCCATCGCATCACACACACAGATATATAATAAATATAATATCAATATATATATTATATATTTACTAATATATATATATATATATATATATATAATATATATTATATAATATATATATATTATAATATATATATATTATATATATATCTATAATGGCCCCGCTCCTTTGCAATGTTTTGACACGATATCACAATATCGCGCGGACCTGGGGTAAGCCAGATAGTGTGGCCAATGCTGACGCGATTTGCCGATGCCGATATCAGTGATCACGATATTGCTTGGCACGGGGTCCCGCCTCTGCCTCATGGCATCATTGATTCCCATTCGCCAATTTCAGCAATCAGCGATATCACATATCACAATATTGCATTGCCTAGGACCTTTGCCTTTGGTATACACTGCCTGTGTCCAATCTAATCCGCTGATCTGATCATCAGAGGTCACTGATCGAGGGTGCCTTCTGCCCAACCTTAAGTCCTCCTCTTTGCCTCATACCATGCGATTTTCCCTTAGAAGGCCTTTTAGGCGTTTCTTTAGGGGTTTTTTCCTTTTTTCCCAAAGAATAAAAGGGGAACTTCTTTTTGTCATAACTTGTCCATCTGAAATCCGTTTTCTCCCATTCAAGTTGTGTTGGATTCAGAATGAGGAGATCTCTCCAATGAAACTATTTCTAAGATCAGTCTTTGACTTTCATTTTCCTCTGATTTACAAAGGAATTGTGCCATTTGGCACCCTTTACCTCTTATATGAAGTCTTTTAGACTTAGAGGTTTATCCAGGATCCATTTTTGGATCAGTGACACTTGGAATTTAACATACCTTGCACTTAGCAATAA
This sequence comes from Pinus taeda, assembly GCA_000404065.3. NCBI lineage: Eukaryota > Viridiplantae > Streptophyta > Pinopsida > Pinales > Pinaceae > Pinus > Pinus taeda. The sequence goes on along the minus strand of APFE031009798.1, from coordinate 113,052 downwards.
AACTTGAATTAAAGAAGAATTATGTTTCACTACTTATGAAACATCAAGCTAAGAAAGTTGATACCACTCACCAAGTACTTATGAATCATATAAAAGAAAATAGGAATAATCAAAATTACAAAGATGCCCCCAAGTAGTCAATGTCACTCAAACAAGGTATCACGGTGTTAGAGTACATAGTGCATAGAAATAATGTACAAAATACATCAAAAACAAACAAAAAAAATAGTTCAATCATTGTTTAATTATTATAGTTTTTAGAGATTAAAGGAATGAAATAACTTTTCAGTCATCTTTTTTTTTTTTTTTTACTACATATGAATTTAATGCTCTAAAATACTGTAAATTATGAATAATTCACCATTCTAATCAATAATTCCAATAAATTCTTGCTAATATAAATTAGGCCTTTCCACAAGCTATTACAATTAGTTCAAGGAAACTCAAAATGTCTTATTAATCATGAAAATTATAGGCATGTCTCAACGTACTCAATCTCACTGAATGAAGGAATTTTCATGGTGTTAGATTACATAGTCCACAGAAATAACGTACAAAGTATCTCTTGTGGTGCACATGAAAATTAAAAGAACAGAACTTGATGTGCAATTTGAGGGGATATATTGGCATATTATTTTCATAGCTCTAGGTGAGTCTTGACTCTTTGAGGCAGAGAATTCTTAACAATGACCTGACAGCAACTAATCCCAGTATTAGTGAGGTAATGTATAGAAGGATGATGTATAGAAAGTTAGACAACAATGGGACAACTTGACAAGTATGGTTATTTGATGCACTAAAAACCAATAAAGAATGTGCTGAATGCTCGCAGAAACCCTTGATGTTGCAGAGTTGAGAGGAATTACCATTTGGAGTTCCAGTTTAAAAAAGAGATTTAACTTGCGTAGAATGTATATAGATTCCAAATTCAGTGTAATTTTTCATGACTTAGAAATTGAGCTTGCAAGAAATCTTAGGCTTCTAATTAATGTAGTTGAAAGGAGTGAGGATCACTGATAATTGATCCATCTTCTTTGTGGTGTCCTTTAACTGAAATCTGCAATAAAATAGAAGTGTTCTTCACAAACACACTTCAACTCTGATACCATGTAGCCTATGTAGTCATGTAGATTTTGTGATTAAATTCAGGAATGATCACAAAAGGAGAGCGAGTATTTCTATAATTTTTGGCCACAAGAATATCAACAAAAATAAAGATAAATGATCCTAGTCCCTGTATCAAAACAATCAAAAGAACCCTACAAAATCTTCTTCGCACATATGAAAAAGCCCAAAATAGAAGTCTGAATTCTCTTGAAATTGTAGACCAAATTTTTGAGGTTATATTCTCATTGTAATGTGTAGTAGTTTTACATGTAGTGTAGCAGTTGTTTATTATATTAAGTGCTTTGAACAAGACACTCTACATGCAATTTTGATGAGGGTATAGGCCCTCCATTTCACATATGGCACACTTGAGCTCGAATGTAATACCACATGCGCTTAGTTATAGATTTATAATTTGGTGAACAAAATTTTTGAGAGATATTTGAGAATGGTATGTTTGAAAGTGTAATTCACTCTTGTAAAGTCAAAATGTGTTGAGAGTTTTTAAATTTTTGAATTTCTTTATTTATTTACCATCAAAAGAATTTCTAGTTATTGGGCTTGAAAGAGCGAGTGTAAGGCAAACTAAATCATAAACAAAAGTCATTTATGTTAGTCATTTTAAGTTCGGTCACTTAATATTTCTCATTTTTTGTAGTATTTCACTTGGAAAATCTTTGGTGACTAATGTTTTTAGTCCCCTATTCACTAATTTCATATTTTTGTACTACTGGATGATAAGGGAAGAATAGAACGAGAGAGGAAGAGGAAGTGAAGGAAATAGAAAGATAGATGGATGGATATAGAGAAAGGCTTGGAGGGAATAGAGATAGGGAGTTAGAGGTGGGTTTTTAGGAAAGGAGAGTGGGAAATTGAAATAGGGAAAGGGGAGGGGAGGATAAGAGATGGGGGAGAGAGAGAGGGGGGTAAGTGAGAGAAAGAGGGAGAAGGGGAGAGATAGGGATATATAGACCAATATTGAGGTGGGTCATAGAGGGATAGGGGGAGAGATTGAGGGGGAAAGGTAGAAGGATATAGGGAGTGAGGTAGATATAGAGTTATGGGGGGAGAGATAGGGAAGGTGAGAGAGGGGGAACCAGAGAGAGATGGAGAGTGAAGAAGGGAGAGATGAAGAGAGACACAAATATGTGGACAAAGAGAGTGAGGGAGTAAGGGAGGCGAGCTAAAGGAAGGAGAGAGAGGATAGTGAGAGAGAAGGAGAGAATGAAGGACATAGAGAGAGGTATAGAGAGGCGGTGAGAGAGAGATCTAAAAAGGGGTTGTTGTGAATGAGGGTTTGTGCGAGTGAGGGAGGGGTAGATAAAGAGAGGAATGGGGTGAGATAGAGGAAATGGTAGTTGGGGGGGGTTGGGGGGGTAGAAGGAGGGATATAGAGATAGATTTAGAGGGGTGAGAGAGGCATATACACAAAAAAACATGCATATCATGAGAGAGAGATAGAGAGAGAGGAAGGGAGGTTGGGGGGGGAGAGAGAGAAAGAGAAAGAGGAAGACTGATGGGGAAGATAGGAAGAGATAATGAAAGAGTGAGGGAGATAGAGAGAGAAGGATAGAGGAAGGGAGATAGAGACAATGATTGGTGGAGGAGAGTGAGGGAAGAAGAGAGTAATAGAAAGATAGAGAGAGAGGTGGGGGAGAAAAATAAAGAGACGATACAAGGTAGAGAGAGAGAAATAGATAAAAGTAGTCTGATAGAAAGAGAGAGAGGAGAGTGAGGAAGGGAGGGAGAGAAGGAGATAAAGAGAAATTTGGATGGGGGTTTTATAAGTGTTAGAATGAGGGTGGGAGGGAGGAAGGGGGAAAGATGGCGGGGTAAGAGATAGAGAGAGTTATGGTGGGGGAGAAAAGGAGAAATGTTTAAGGAGGGAGGGATTGTGTGACAAAAGGCGATAGGGGGAAAGATAGAGATAGAGTTTGAGGGAATAATTTGAGAAGAGAGGGATACAATGATGCGGGAGAGATGGAGATATATAGTGAGGGAGTGAGAGAGAGATAAAAGAAGAGAGTGAAGGAGAAACACATAGATAATTATAAATATGGAGATACATGTAGAGACATGGAGTGAATAGACGGAGAGAGAGAGAAGCAAATAGGCAGGGAGATAGAGACAATGATCGAGGGAGGGGGTTAGAAATATGAGTGAGAGATAGCCCCATCTATCTTCGACCACCCACTCTCTTGCTCTATCTCCTCCTTCATATCTCTCTCTCTTAATCCCCCCTTTGTGACACCCTCGCTTCTCCACTATACCCACAATCCCTCGTCACCTCTCTCTCTTCATAACTCTCTCTTTCTACCCCCTCACTATGCACTGCTATCTCCCCACCTCCTCATCCAACCCTCCCCCACTTCCCTCTATCTCTACGTCTCACTCCCCCTATCCATCCCTTCCTCTACTTCCTCTCTCTACCTCCTCAACTCTTTCACTCTCTCTCTCT
>APFE031009798.1:90430-106172 GCA_000404065.3 Pinus taeda | reverse complement strand
CTTACATATACAATCAACTTAAAGAAAAAGAAATAAAATACAGGATATAGCTGTATTTTAATATATAAAAAATCAAAAATAAAATTTACACATAAAATAGACCTAAAAATTTATGTCTAGTACCTCCTAATATTTCATTAGGAAATATGGATGAAAAAACTAAATACATATGATAATGACATAAAGACTGATCTTTGTAGCCTCAACTCTTTTTCAATGTTTAGGAAATGGTAGCTTTCAATATTTCATTAGGAAATATGGATGAAATAATTAAAATACATATGCTAGTGAAAATAGAAACTGATCTTTGTGCCAAGGAATAGTATCTTTCAATATTTCATTAGGAAATATGGATAAAAGAATTAAAATACATATCCTAATAAAAATAAAAACTGATCTTTGTGGCCTCAAGTCCTTTTCAATGTTCAGGGAATGCTAATGAAATATGGATGAAAGAATTAAAATACATATCCTAATGAAAATAAACTGATCTTTGTGGCCTCAAGTCCTTTTCAATGTTCAGGGAATGTTATCTTTTGAAGGTGACCCATCGTTGTGTGGATATTGAAAAAGGTTTCTTGGAAACGTTATTTAAATAATTTAATATTTTAATATTATTTTAATAAATATTATTGGAAAAAATAAAAAATAGTGTAACCATTAAATTTATATAACTTATATATCCAATATATTTCAAATATCTATACCCATCCGACTTGCATCTTAGGAAAATGCTAAAAATAAAATATCTAGACTTCGCCGTTCCAAGATGCCTATCCGCAAATAAAAGAGGGAACGCCGTCCAAGTTGAGTTGTCAATAGTGGAAAATTTGTTGCGATACTAAAAGAATTGTCGGAATATGGTAAAAAAATTCTTAAAAATGGATATGAAAAACGTTTGAATGGAAATAGATCTATTAATTTTAGGTCATTATAGTATTTTTAAATGTTAATTTTTTTTTTCTAAATTTTTTATTAGAGTATTATTTTTTAACATTTAATATTATTTTATTAGGGTATTATTCTTAACATAACCTGAGTATTACAAAAACAAAACAAAATATAAAAAACAAACTAAACTAAACAAAACAAAAATAACAACAAAGCCCATGAAAAGAAAAAACAAGATTACCAGGTTGGCGGTTTGGTCTCTATATTTACCAGATAGGAACAAAAATAACAACAAAGCCCATGAAAAGAAAAAAGAAGATTACCAGGTTGGCGGTCCAGTCTCTATATTTAATAGATAGGAGTTTTTTTTAAAGAGATATTTTGCAAGTTTTTCCGGTGGGCTTTTCCGGTAAAATTTTGGCAGTAATTTATTGAAATTACAAGTTTGATAGTTAATTTCTGCACAATCAAAGCGTCCCAAGGATTTCTCAAAGTGCTGAATCCAAATATGTAGTTAAAAAACCATTTTAAATAATACAAATCAAAATTTAACATCAATTTTTTCCGCCAAATTCCGGCACCCGAATCTCCAAAAAAACACATTAAAAACAACTCTTTATAGATATAGCTGCCTATCCTTTATCAAACCTTAGGCGGAATCATATTATTGCTCGTCTCTATGAGCGAAAAAATAGGCGGCTACAGTGAGGAATCGTATTATTGCTCATCTCTATCAGCAAAAAAATCTCCAAAAATTCGTTAATGGTACCGATTACGATATATTTCTATCTTCCATTATAATCGATCCGACTGGCTCTATCACTGAAATATCTCCAAAAACTAAAATAAAAATAATGCGATCTTTCTGTCTCTCACTAAAATTTTGCCATCTTTCACGGTAACTGTATAGACTCTTGATAATATAATTCTGTACTGCAAAAAGTTTTTTATTGTAAAATTTAAAAATAATCTTTAAAAAAAAATATATTGTTAGCAAATCCTTAGTAGCCTAATGAAAAAAATAAAATAAGGACAAATGGCAGTCTAGCCCATACATGCTACAACACTAGATGTACACACTTGAATTCCACAAAGCCAATTTCAAGTGACTTCACATAGGCTTTAGGTTGGGGTCGAGCATCATATTCTACAAACACGAAAGGTATTTCCCAACTACTCCCATATTATATTCATATTATTGCATTTAGGCATCCCATTCACTATTTGTGGCAATTTGTTCGAGATTATTATATTTATCTTCTCCTATACGATGTATATATATTATTGTACTTAGCCATCCCATTCATTCATTTGAGGTTATTTGTTGTGGATTTCTAAAACTATCATATTTTATTATCATGTCTTTTTCTTTTCATATGAGAAAGAAAACACTAAATAAAATATTGTCTGTATTTATCCATAAACAATATCATTAAACTTTGTACAACCATTTTCTCTTGATGGTATAAGGCATGTTGTAAGAAAAAAAAATTATTATATGTTGTTTTAATATCACCTTATTTTTGCAATTAGATAGTTTTTTATGCTTATATCGGGATTGCATTTATCATATTTTGATTTAATATCACCTTATTTTCGCAGCTAGATAGTTTTTTATGCCTATATCAATATTGCATGACTACACGGGTAGGTTAGCTAATTGATTAGGAGGACGGATGTAATTTTAAAATATAACATTCCTAACAAATGGGACAACAAAATTATTTGGTTGACTTTATTATATATCTATGCGAGCAAAGATTGTGTTGTTTCACAATCCAAACAACACTAGGTTGTATGTCTATACTTTTAGAGACAACCATGCAAATCATTCCTTTCATTTTCTTCAACTTGCCATTGCATCACTAGTATTTGAGATCAACCTCCTACCAACAATATGAGTCAGCAACCACGTTCTTCCACACCTTACAAACTCTGGGAGTGAGTCAAAATCTTTGAAAATTAAGGTAAGAGCATCTAGGATATTATCAATCAAGGGAAAACATCATGTTGTTATGGAAATCCCAAGGAGCTATAGAGTGCAGAAGGGTAATGTCTGAACCTGTGTTGTGATTCACTGAAATGAAGAGATCTATGGCTAATTGAATGCTTGTTTTGACGCATGGATTAACCTATAGTGAGAGAATATGCCAGTCATAAGTGTTGTGGATTTTGTTGAGTAAAAAAGAAATCCTAGTAAACTTTTATTTGGCCTTGTATTCTCATAATGTGGATTGGAGTGGCATTTCCACCAAATTCCTATAGTTGGGAGGTGCATTGATCATTTGCATCGAGGTTGAATCTTTTTTTTTAGAGAAGCCAAGCATATATCTTTCACTTCTTTCTCTTTATTTCTATTTGTATTTTGATCATTTACTCATGTGTATTACATTTAATGGAATGGTCTAATTTGATGGAAACATTTGTCAATTAAACATATTGATCAATTAACATTTGATATCATTGAGATTTTTGATTAATCTTGCATGGTTCTCCCTACACTTGCACTAGCAGTTTTTTCAATGCATTGTTGGAAACCTAACCATGTTCAAAATTAGGAACCTAGTTGATTCATTACCCAATGGTGGGCTTGAACAAGTACACCCCAACACTCCTTTAATGTTTGGTTTCCTTAGTGGCTCGATGTCTAGAGGTGGATTCCTACTTCCAACACCCCCTTCCACCCTAGAGCTTCACTCGTGCCATTTAACCATCCCACCAATCATTCATAACCTCTAGTTCTACTACCATGTTGAAAATTGCACAAGCTAGGAGTTGAACCAAAGACCTACTCCTAAGAAATAGGATGCTCTAATACTGAGCTACAAGCCCCCTTTGCATTCGACAACCTCATTGGTTTGATGTCAACATGTGAATTACTACCACCAACACTTTGTCGAAGAATGAGTTTAGAACCTACCTCGGAATGAGAATCGTAGGTTACAACATTGACATCATGCAACTTAACAATAGGTATGAAGGATAGTATTTCCATCAGATTCATTCAGGACTTGCACTTTGCCTCATCACTTTTTTTGTACAACATTTAGGTAAGATAAGAGACAACAAGAATGGGAACCCATTGAATAATTAAAATTGGTGATTCTTGAAACAAGGGCCTATTGGAACCCCTGTCCACAATTTAACCTTGTTTTCTATAACAAACCTTTAAATAAACGAAATGGGAAAATAATGCCATGCAGTATCATGCAATAAACATAATACTATTTCAATCTCTAACTACAGAAATTGAGCACAGATGCACTAGAAAAAATTAAACACTGTGGTGTACCAAAAATCAAATCAGAAATCTCTAAGGCGACATATAACAACAGAAAAGGCACTCAAAATTTTAACAAATACCATCGTTTGCATATATGCTTTTATGTTTCTATTTTAGTAATTTTTCTTTGTGTCAATTCATTTGAAAAAATTAGCACCAAATGAGGTTCAAGATTTGGACATTGCAGTGAGAAAAAAAAATGTGAACCAAAATCTCGAGTGAAGTATGTTGTATCATAGATATTGTGTTCCACCAAACAATCCTTAAAACCATGTTCTGTGATTTTAAGAAAATTGAAATAAGTTAATTCCTACAAATATTACTCAATGAAACCAAAGAATACCTATGAATATTTTCCCAACAAGAGGTCGTGACTGCATATGAAATCATGCAAAATTTTCTGTGCACGGATTATGTTGCCATCGACAACAAAACCCTTGGATCAATCCTGAAACCATGTGGCAAGTATAAGTTGGGGTAAAATGAATGTGAAACTAATGAAAATGAACAATGCAAAAAGTATGTTCATATAACATACATGTTGCTCGTAGTATCTAGCAAAGAACTTGTCGTCATTGAAGTCGGTGTGCCTTGATGCATGTATTTTATTAGGGCTATAGTTGTGATTGTCTATTGTTGGTGTAAATATTTTAGTTTTATTTATTTACATTTTTAAGTGAGAGAAATAGATAGAAGGGGAGAGAGAGGGATATAGATACAAATATTGAGGTAGGTAATAGAGGGATAAAGGGAAAGAGTGAGGTGGAGAGAGAGAGAAAGAGAGAGGGAGGGAGGTAGATATAGAGTTACGGAGGAGAGAGATGGAGAGTGAAGAAGAGAGAGAGACAAAGAGAGAGATAGAGAGGTGGGGAAATAGAGTGAGGGAGTAAGGGAGGGAGGAGGCATATATGAAGGAGAGAGAGGATAATGAGAGAGTGGCAGAGGAAGGCGGTTATGAAGAGAGGTGAAGCGAGGGGGGTAGACAGAGAGATATAGAAGGGGGTTATTGTGAAGGAGGATTTGTGAGAGTGAGGGAGGGATAAATAAAGAGAGAAAGGGGGTGAGATAGAGGAAATGGAATTGATGGCGGGAGGGAGAGAGGGAGAAATATAGAGATAGAGTTAGAGGGATGAGAGAGAGATATTCACACAAAAATACACATATCATAATAGAGAGATGGAGAGAGAGATATAAAGGATGGTGGTGGTGGAGGAGAGACAGAGAAAGAGAAAGAGAAAGATCGATGGGTAAGAGAGGAAGAGAGAGTGACAGAGTGAGGGATATATAGAGAGAAGTATAGAGGGAGGGTAATAGAGACAATAATTGGTGGGGGAGAGAGAGGGATCGAGGAGAAAACGAAAGAGAGGAGAGGGGGTTCTAGAGAGAGAAATAGGGAAGGGTAGTGTGAGAGAAAGAGAGAGAGAGGAGAGTGAGGAAAGCAGTGAGAGAAGGAGATAGAGATAAATTTTGATGGGGGATTTATAAAGGTTAGAATGAGGGAGTGAGGGAGGTAGGGATATATATGAGGGGGGAAATAGATAGAGAGAATGATGATGGGGGAGAAAAGGAGAAATGTTTAGGGAGTGAGAGAGTGTGTGATAGAAGGGGATAGGGGGAAGATAGAGATAGATTTTGAGGGAAGAAAGAGAGGAGAGACAGATCGAGAGAGAGTGACTGATGGGGGAGAGAGTGAGATATATAGTGAGGGAGTTAGGGATATATAAAAGAAGAGATGGAGGGAGATAGTGATCAGGTGAATAAAGTTTAGCTCAAAAATGGAAGTTCACTGAAAGTCTTGAAAACAATATCAAGGTGAAGTGCTCATTGTTTTGAGCCAACGATGTTCATTTCACCTCAACCTGACACCATATGCTTACGTTATTGCATTCTCATCATTTGGCCTAAAAGAAAAAAGAGGAGCATGTTTGCTAACTAGGTGATCTTACAGTTGAGTCATCACAGTGATTGTGGAGGTATTGACCATCACGTTGCTAACACTTTGCAGGTTCTCGTTTGTCGATTTTTGGTTGTTTTTTATTGGTTGGGTGGGGGCCAATGAAAATTTTCGACATGGCCTAATCACGAGATGCAACTTGGAATCCCAAATCGTATTAAAATTTTGGGTATTGCTAGAAAGAGCTCTAGGAAGGACTTGAACTGCTAACCTCTGGGGTAGCAGTGCATGGCTTTGCCACTAGGCCGTATTGTGGGTCTTAATATACATAGGAAAAAACATGTATTTGAAGTTACATAGGTGCACTTTTGGGGCAAGGGGTTGGGCTTCCAGCCTCTGCCGCTAGTTGCAATCAACATAATATGACTCAGGAGCAAAAGGCTAGGGAACCTGGGGATTACCCTTGCCCACTAGCCAGATTTCTCAAACATTATTGTTGGCACACAATAGAGAGGCATTCAATAAAGAGAGGCTTAGGGTGGCCCTGGCCCATGGTTATATGATCCTACAAGCAACCTTGGCCAGGCACTCAACAGAAGGGCGCTTATAGAGGGAGGTTAGCTCCTATTTTCGTTAAACCACATGACCTTGACACATATTAGTTAAGGGGCCTAGTGGTACGGGTGGGTTTTTTTCCTGTCCCTCGGTCCCATGGACCCAATGCAATCGTAGCTTGACAATTAAGGTGTTAGGCTAGTAAGGGTGAGCGTTAAGGCCTAACCTACGGCCACATAGCCCATGTGGCCTAAATTTTTGCTCTTAAATGTTATTGGAAGAATTAACTGTCCAAAAAATTGCACCAAAAGAGGGAAAAATTATCAGCTCCTTAGTGGAAAACATGGTGAATTTGTAGGACAGTTAGATTGTTAGTCCAATTTGTAGGATGAACAACAACAAAACTACATAGAGAGCTTATAGAGCCATATCTTTGTGTGTTTTTGTCCGTTTGAAGCTTAAGAAGAGTCTAAATAGGGGTTTTTGAACATTATGGATCCAATAGTGACCTCTATTTTTTTATTTTACTGCATATAAGGAGAATTTTTGAAGGTTAAATTCTAAGGGTGTATGGATAAATCAGGTTTTTGGAGCAGTTCTTGAAGGTGTTTAAGCATGGAGAAGGCATTGTAGGGGTTCTCTTAACTTCATAAGTCTACTACAATAACTGTTACTTGTACGGTTCAAATGAGTTTTACTTTTCTCACTATGTCATGTTGAGGAAAGTTTTGTTTTTTCACTTCAATGTGGAATCAAAGTGCTTTCATGCTCATGTAATCTCATTTTTAGTTGGAGCATAGGGTCTTTGTAGGGGACACTTCCTGTTATTGCTTTATGCGAGAGTTCTTTGCAGGTAAACATTTCCTTAAAGGGGAATTAGCCACATGTTTCACCAACAAAATTTTATGTATTCCCTTTTTCCACTGAATATATGGATCAGTCTAGCTATGTTGGCATGCATATAGATGTGACCTAAGAGGGGTGAACTCCACCACCAAATATTTTGTTAATTATCTTTAAGTTTACATGCGAGGACAAACTCATAACTTCAAGTGAAATTTTAGAAAACCTGTTTTATTTTAAGACCTAATTTTTTTTTCAAAGTTTCATAATGGTCCTTATTTGTTTTTGGAGAAGACAAAATTGACTACCACCTCCATTTTCAGATCAACTGGTATTAGAGCCTAGTCTGACCAAGTTGCAAGAATGGGAAAAAGGAGTCTCCAAGAGATAGAAAACTTGAATTTGTCTCTTCGTATGGAGAACATTGAGTTGATAAGAATGTTAGAAACGGCTGAAAAGGAGAGGAAGCATATGTGCCTTCAATTGCAGGATGTTCTTGAGGAACAAGTTACTGAAAGTTCCACTTTTGTGACAGCAAAAGAATCCTCCAAAATGAAACCAATATGTGGCCATGGTTCAAATAGTGGTTATGGACATTATGAGGAAGATGATGCATGTGGATTTTTCAAACATTACCAAGATTCTCACCATATATCAGTTGTTAAAAGTGGGTGGCTAGATTCATCTGCAATGTTTTCATCATCATTAGAAGCTAAAAATATGAATGGCAAGTCTAAGGAGGTAATAATAATTTTAAGTACAATTCCTTTTGTTTATGTTCATAACACCTATTTTGTAGCATTTGAGTAACATACAAAAGGCATCGTTATGAATTTTCTTTCTAAAATTGGTTATGGAGGAGGAGGCCTCAACATTAATGGTTGAGGGATCACCAATCCAATGATGGTTTAAGAGAGACCAAAGTATCATGGATTAATATGTGGTCAAAGGGAGTTTGGAGAATGTTCTAAACTATTTGAGACACAAAAATCATCTTAGGATGAGATATCACACCAAGATGGTGGTGAAAATGTTCATTTGTCTCCCAAGTGAGATGAAATATTTAAGGGACCTTGCATGTCATCGTCCACCCCACATCATCAAAGCTGTAGCCTGGGAGACAAGTAAATTTGTTAAAATTACCATCATCCAAATGATGGTAATTTTGACTATTTATGGAATATTTACTATTGTAATTTTTTTTAAGCATTTGACCATTGTGTCGTTGTCTGTGAGAAAAGCATGGTAATGGTTAAAATAATGGGTTATATTCTAGGCATCAAGCATGATGAATCTCCTGCGTATCAGACGACTTCTTTGTCAACAAGCAAGGGAAAATTATTTTGTACCCATTGCAAGATGCATGGGCATGGAAACGAAGGATGTTGGAAATTACATCTAGAGCTTTGTTCCAATAAGGGAAAAGATATTATGCAACCTAGTCCAAGGGAAGAAAGAGGTGGCAAAGAGGACTCACAACAATCCTAAAGCATCCTTTAAGGAAAAGTTGATGCAAAATAGAACCCATAAGTGTAGGAGAGGCAAAGATTGGGTAGACTGTTTTCAAAGTTTCTTTGTAAATTTGTTATTACTTGTTGTTGTTGACCTGTTTGGGTACTTTTGTAAAGTGAACAATAATAGTCACTGTGCGCAAAAAGTATGTGTTTTCCATTGATGTTAAGTATTGGCTTGTTTATAATTCCACTTGTTCAAGGACTTTTGGAATGTACAAGTTGTTATCCAAGATTGTCTACAAGTTTGTCATGTAATCACTAATGCAAACATTCAAAATGAAACATGTTGTGAATAGAGTATTTGATTAAGATTGTACAAGATGACTATGTTTTTGTAAGCAAAGCCAATTATGTCATTGAAAAATTTCTAGTAGTGTACATTTGTGTAGAAGCCCAAATTAAGGATAGTAAAGCAGTTTTATGTTGCTTCTAATTTCCAAGATGGAATCACATTTTTATTCAATAGTTGAACTTCAAGATGAAGTTATTTTGGGTTGTGAAAAGACGAGATTTAATAAAATGTTTATATTCCACTCATTAGTGTTTTCTTCCTGTATCAACGATAAAAAATTTGGCTCAATTCTTAATAGGAAATTAGGTCTTCATGAAGAAGATAGGTGAAGTCCCTTGATTGGGGCTTGAAAGGAACCAATTGAAAAGTAAGCATTTTGGATGAGTATTTGGGTGATTTTTAGTTTCAACCTCATTTTATTTACTAGGAAGTAAACTTTTGGAGTGTGAAAGTTCCTAGTGGGGAGGTGTGATCGGGTGGTCAAGTTTTAGCTCAAAAATAAAATTGTCTATAAAGTCCTGAAATAAGCATCAAGTCAAAGTTCTCGTCATTCTGAATCCAATGATGTTTGGTTCACCTCAATCTAACACCATATGGTCAAGTTGTTGTGTATGATCTTTTTGACCAACAACTAAGAAAGGAGCAGGTCTACTTACTAAGTACCTGACTAGGTGACCCTACAATTGAGTCAGTGGGGTGACCGTGTAGGTACAGACCAACCAGGTGCTGACACTTGGTATGTTCTTGTTTATAGATTTTTGGTTGTCTTTTATTGGCTGGGTGTTGACCAATGAAATAGTGCCACATGGACCAATCATAGGCTTTATTGTGCCACCCCAAATCGTATTAAAATTTTCTGTATGGTTGGATAGAGCCCGAGGTAGGATTCAAAACCTTGACCTCTAGGTTAGTAGTGTAGGGCTTTTCCATTATGCTTCATGATGGTTCTTAACATACATAGGCCAAAACTTGTATTTGAAGTTTCATATGCATGCTTTTGGGGGAAGGTGTCGGGATTCCGGCCCTGGCCCCCAATTGCATCAGACACCATATGATTCAGGCACAAAAGGATGGGTAGTCTCAGGATCAGCCCTGCCGCCTGGTCACGTTTCTCACACATGATATTTAACACACATGAGAGATTTTTTAAGCAAAGAGGGGCTTAGGGTGGCTCTAGCCCATGGCAATATGAGCCTCCATAAAAGTGTGGCCAAGAGCTCGATGGAAGGGTACCTACAGAGGGAGGCTAGCCCCTAGTCATGTCAAACCATGTGACCCCCACACATGATAGTTAAGTGGCACAGTGGGAAGGGTCAGTCATTGGCCCATCCCTCAGTCTCGTGGACCCAATATAATGGTAGCCCAAAAAAAGGGGTTAGTCCAACGGGGGTGGGCATTAAGGCTCATCCCATGGCCACATAGCCCAAGTCGCTTGAATTTTCCCCCTTAAGGATTATTAGAAGAATTAAATGTCCAAAAAATTGCAATGACGAAGGGAACAATTGACTCCTCATTAGCAAAAAAAAAGTGAATTTGTAGTACAGTTAAATTGTTAGTCCGATTTGTGGAACATATAACAACCAAACTACATGGAGAGATTGTAGAGCCGTATCTTTGTGATTGTTTTTCCTTTTAGATCTCAACAAGAATCTATCTAGGGATTTTTCGAAATTATGGAACCAATGGTGACTTCAATTTGTTGATTTGATCAAATATAAATAGATTTTTTACATGTTCAAGTCCAAGGGTGTATGGATCAATCAATTTATCGGAGCAATTCTTAGAGGTGTTTGAGCATGGAGAAGGCCTTGTAGGGGTATAAGTATACTGCATCAATTGTTACTTGTAGGGTTCAGCTCAATCTTACTTTTGCCACTATGTCATGTTAAGGAAAGCTTTGCTATTGCACTTCAATGTGGAATCGAAGTGCTTTGATACTCATGTAATCTCATTTTCAATTGGAGTATAGGGTCTTTGTAGGAGACACTTTTTGTTGTTTTTTTATGTGAGATTTGTTTGCAAGAGAACATTTCTTTGAAGGGGAAATAGCCACATGTTTCATCAACAAAATTTTATCTACTCCTTTTTCCACTAAATATACAGCGCGGTTTAGCTATGTTGGCGGGGCTAGAGATGTAGCCGAGGAGGGGTGAACTCCGTTGCGAAATATTTTGTTATGTTCTTCATGAATATCTGTATGAGTTATGTCATGTTGTGTTAATAATGTTTAAGCTTAGATGTGGATACTAACTCATAACTTGACAGAACTTTTAGAGAACCTACTTTATTTTAAGGCCCATTTTTCCTTGCAAAGTGCTGGAACGGTCCTTTATTGTTTTTGGAGATGAGGAAGTTGGCTACATCTTCCAATTTTAGATCAGATAGAGACAAATATGGAGGGGGGGAGAGAGTGGAGGAGAAATACATAGATAATTATAAATGGAGATATATATAGAGCGAGGGGTTGAAGAGATGGAGAGGGACTAAGAAGGAAATAGGTAGGGAGATAGAGACAATGATAGAGGGATGGGGAGAGAAATATGTATGAGAGATAGCCCCCTCTATCTCCGACCAAAAACTCTCTTCCCCTATCTCCTTCTTCATCTCTCTCTCTCTCTTAATATTCTCCTTTCCAAAACTCTCTCTTTCCCATGATCCCCACATTCCCTATTCAAATTTCTCTCTCTTCCTCCCTCTCTCTTTCTACCGTCTCCCTCTCCACTACTCTCTCTCCCTCCCTCCCCATCTCACTATCCCCCATTTCTGTCTCTCTCACTATCGCATTCCCCTTATCCATCCCATCCTCTACTTCCTCTCTCTCCTCTCTTTCATGCATTTCTTCCACCTTCTCTCTAAATTCATCTCCTTCTCCTCTTATTTTTCTTTATCCCTCTCTTCCTCCCCTAATCCCTCCCACTCAAGAACCCCCCCCAAGCTCTATCTCTTCTCTTGTCACTCCTTCCCTCTCTCTCCATGGTCTATTGTCTCCAAACATTCCCATCCACTCACTTTTTCACACTCCCTCACTCTCTCCTCGTATCTCCCTTTTTAGTACTCTCTCCCCAACTCTCACTATATCTATCTTCATCAATATCCCTCCTCTATTTTCCTTCACCTCTCTCTCTCTCTCTCAGACACACACACCACCCCTCCCCCTATCTCTCTTTCACTTATCTCTACAAAATTGTCCCCTTAATTTCCTATGCCCCATATCTCTTTTTCTTTATGTCTTAATGTGTCCGTATTCCTGTTTTACTCTCTTTGTTTCACTCATTATATCTCTCTTTACCATGTCTCTCACATCTCCTCCCCCCAAATTTGTTCCCATTTCCTATATCTTACTCTATCCTTCGCTCCCTCTCTCCCATTATCTCCCTCCCTTATATCGTCCCCTCTCTTTGTTCTCTCGCATGCTCACTTAGTCTCTCCCACTCTCTTCTGCTTCCTCTCTCCGCCACTCTAATCATCTCCCCCTATTTGTGTCTCTCTTCCTTCATTACTATACCCACTTCCTTTCCTCTTTCTCCTCTTATCCCTATCCCCCTATCTTATCTCTACCTTTCTATCACCTTTTATCCCCTCCCTCTCTCTCTCATTTTCTCTCTATCACTCTACATCTTCCCCTCTCTTATCCCCTCCCTTTCTGTCCCTTCCCCTTGCTTTTTCCCACTATCTCCAAACCATTGTTCCTCTTCTTAATTCCCTTTCCTCTCCCTCCTTGTCTCCCTCAATGCAAACCAACTTCTAGCTCCCACCCCACACTATTTTTCTTTTTATTTCTCTCATGTTCTCTCCCTTAACCCATTCCATTATCTCATTTTTTTCTTGCCTCTCACTCCCCACCACTTCCTCACACAATTCCTCCCTATATATCTCTCACCCCTATATCCCCCACCACTCTTTCTCTCTTACCTCCTCCATCGAATTCTCTCTCTGATTCTCACACTTAGTCTCCTCCTCTCCCTCTTCCTCTCTCTTCCTCACTTTCCCTCCCTCTCTCTTCCATATTATCACCCATTTCCTTCTTTTCTTCCATTTCTTTCTCTACCCCCTCATTCTCCTTTTGCATCTACCCCTCTCTCTCTTTCCTTTTTTTTCCACCCTCCCTCTTCATTCCTTTATTCCTCTCTCCGTCCCTATTTCTCAGAAACTATAGAGATAAAAGTATGCAAACAATTTGAGCAATTCATACACACTTTAAAAAGTGCACACACACTCAAAGATATGTAACCGTTTTCAAATCTTCATGCATGCTTTTGAAAATGAACATAAGCTTTTAACAATGTGAAGTGTGGCAGTTTCAGGAAAACTAGAACTATAAAATAAAGAATACATACACATTTTTAAAAATACAAATTCGTTCATGTATAAGGAGATTCATGGTTACTCCATTACCACTTTTAATGACATCATCTTTGTGCCAGCACCTCATAATAGAGAGCATTCATATTGATATTTTTGTGTCATTTTATACTTACCACTTTCTTTCATAATTTTCCTTTTAACCCAAAAAAATTACAATATTTTGAGCTAAATAACCAAGTATGTACGGAATGATCAATTTTGATGCTAGGATTTTATATTGTCGTGTCACTTTATGATTTCCAATTTTCCTAATTTCTAATTTTCACTTTCAATGAAGCTAAAATATATAGTTTGTTTATATTTAATGGTCAACTATGATGTCATTTCTCACAGTGATCCTTCTATCCTTCATTATTCGTTTATGTTGTTTAGTGGCCCTGTGCATCTATCCACAATCCTGGTTGAATGTGTTACCCAACACTATGAATCTATCTACTATGTATCAATATTGTAGTTTGAATTAACCAAGTGGGTGTTGTTAGCCTTGGAAGCATTTGGCCAAAAAATGGATCCAAAACACTACTGAAAGCTTCAAAAATAACTAAGGATCATTCAAAAATCCCAACAATCAAATACCAAGAACCCTTAGCATGGTGGAAATGCACTATCAGAGGGCACAAACACATAAAAAACAGTGAAAAAGCACATATCAGAGGCTTAAATAGAGAGGTTTACAATAGTCGTTAGATCTGGCCAATTAATGGCCCAGATACAAAGCGACAAATCGCAAATTACTAAATAGAGAGGATGACTTAAGACTGGGCGCAAGACATCCCCAATCAGTGATATTCGATGATTGGATCGGTGGGGACATATGTTGTGTTATATAGAGACATTTGGCCTGGGTGTTATGCGATTGCGACATCGTCGCATCACAATATCATAGTGGAGAAGTGCCAAGGGGTGGGATCTTTACACATTCATATGCATCATGCGATAAAACCCAGAATTGAAAGGGTTTGGGAATGATATTATATAATATTTCAGGTCCTCCAGAAGCTGATCTTAATGCATTTTCAATGTATTTCGTTATATAACGAAATACAAAGGGAAGCTTGGGTTTGTACTATGCGATAAAACTAGGACCTGAAAGGGTCGAAGAAGTGAAATATATAATGTTTCAGGTCCGCAAGAAGGCCATTTTTAATGCATTTTCAATGTTTTTTGTTGTTTAGAAAAAGACAAAGGGAACATGGGAGCAGCGCCAATGTGACATTACAGACCCGAAAGGGTTTATTAGGGTGGTTGAACACTATTGCAAGTCCAATAAAGTAGGATTTTCACTTTTTAAGTTATTTTCCAATATAGAGGGAAAATCATAAAACTGACAGGATTTCGAGAGAGCCAAAGGCAATAAGCGGGTTGGGCCGAGCTCCGCCTGATCCCATAAAGTGGCTGCCATGTGTCCAGGATGTGGAGAGAGAAAACCACCCTCATCGAGAGGTTAACTCCAGTACAAAAGAGCTGCTCGAAATGGATCACAACCATTGGATCTAGAACTACTAGATCAATGGTGGAGATGTGATATCACTACAAAAGGTGGACCCAATAGGAAAATGGACCGGACTTGAGGACATTTGAAATCTGTCATGAGCTAGTTTTAATATATTTCCAATGTTTTGATATATTTCTAAAAGAAAAAGCAATGGGATAGGCTATTTGCAATAGGCGACAACAATTGAGAACAGACCTGATAGCTCTGTTTGGGCTTGGTTCGTATTTTTAACAGTCAAATAAGTGAACTAAAAAAATAGTCCTTATAAATGTTTAAAGGGAAAACAAAAGCCCAATAGCCCTTACATGACAACACGTCTCGCCCAAAACAGAAATAATCATGGAGAAGACAACTCAACCCATCCAAGAAAACAAATGATCAAGGGGCATCTCTGGCACAAGAGAGGTCCAGACAACATAGAAAACTACCCAAAATATCTGAATGTGGTTATTCTTTTGTCAGAAGTAGAAACCCTCCGATCCCATGCATGCCAATTCATGGCATCAGGTTGTTGAAAAGACAGGAAGGATAGATTAAGAAAATACGAGCCTCTGAGAGATCAGGAGCATTGAAAAGAGGTATAAATAGCTTAAAGTAAGATGTAATACAG